>CBVK0102051764.1:0-12279 GCA_900067695.1 Picea abies
GGAGATTGGGGATTTTCCTCGGAGCAGGTGAATCATCAGCTCTTTTTCTACCTAGATCTGTGTAGGGCAGTCAGGGAAGTTCCAGGTTGCCCAGTCATTTGTTCCATTGCTTTGCCAGAGGGTATTGTAATTTTGAGCTTTTAGGCGGGATTTTAAGCGCTCCAGTCCAGGCGCATTGTCAATCGCTGGGTCCCCCATTATAGAGTCTTCCCAGATGCAGATCTTCTTTCCATTACCCGAGATCCATGTGAGAGCTAGGGCAAAGAAGGTATGTGCTTTTGAACAAATAGAATAGATAGGGGAGCTGTGGGAAGTTTTAGGCAGTGAATCGAGGCATCGAAGCCTCGAGCCTGAGAAGTATTTCTTCCAAATGGCCTTTTTGCACCAGGAGCTCCTTCTTGAGATTACGTTCCAGAGCAGTTTTGCTCCAAGGGCCAGATTTTGGGAATGGAGATCGCGGAGCTGAAGTCCACCTTCAGATAGGGGGCAAGAAATTTTGCTCCAACTTTAGTGATGATTCCTTTTGGAGCTAGCAATATTGAGCTTTGATAAATAGGAATGCTTGAAAGGGCAGATTTTATGAGAACGATCTTACCTGTTGGGTTTAACTAGCATGAGCCCTAGGCACTTATTCTGGCTTTAATTTTATCCACAAGGGGATCCCAGCACGAAGATTTGGCGATAGCTTTGAAAATGGGGACCCCGAGATACCTGAAGGAGTTCCATTGTGTTTTGCCTGCTATTCCAAGGATTCGAGCAATGTGATTCATTTCCCTCGGGGTGCAGTTCCACCCGTAGATTTGGCCTTTTCTGTGATTGATCATACTTCCTGAAATGGCTTGGTATTTGTCTAGCTCATTTTTGAATCTGATGGTCGATCTGATACTTGCACTTCCAAGCAGTATGGTATCATCAGCAAATTGAGCATGGTTGATGTCCCTGACTCCTTTGGCTATGCGCAGTCCCATCAATTCTTGAAGATGTTGTCTATGATCTAACTGGAAGCTCAGCATCGAGGCCTGGATGGCATAGAGAAGGGGGGAAAGGGGGCAGCCTTGCCGCAGACCTTGAGAGGCTTGAAAGAACCCTGCCAGTCGACCATTTACAAGAGGTTCTATCCAAGGGATTCCTATGTAGGCTTTTGTCCAGTTGATAAAGGAAAGGTCAAATCTGAGCCGCTTCATTATCTGGAAGAGGAAGCTATGCCTTACTCTATCAAAGGTACTTGCCAAGTGGCTAGTCTTAATGTTATTGGTACATTATTTTGAATATTAGTGATGTTTGCAACCCTATTATATTGGTAACCCTATTATCTTGGTAATCTTCCAATGATCTCTCTAGGTTGTATTTTTGTTTACAACAAAACATGACAAAGAAATAAAATGTCCGTGCACTGTTGTATTTTCTCAATCAAACAAGTTGTTAGGTAATATGACAAAACCTTTCTTTGGCCAAATTCCTATTAAGAATCTTGGTTTTTCATACATAAACATGGAGTTCAAGAAGAACTAGAAAAGGTCTAAGTGCTTCAAGGACTTCTTTTTATCAAAGAGTTTTTCCTCTCTTCCTCATCCTCTTAGGAGGATTAAGAATATTCTAATTTATCATGAAAGCTCAATTAAGGTACATTTGCAGGGAGCGGTAAATCCAACAATAAACAAAGAAGAGAAAACCAAAAAATGATAGCTTAAGATACCACAAAAGTAAAAGAAACTCACATGTTGTTAAAAATGTGATAATGAGTAGATACAAGAGAAGCTCTCCAAAAACCAACTTAAAATTTCCTCATTTTGTGCCAAAGGAAATGCTAAGATTTTCTAACAAAAAAGTGCCTTGAAAACTATCTTCAAAACATGGAAAGGAGCATACAAAATGAGCAAGTTAGCAATGCTTACCAAGGTTTTTTCCGAACTAGAGCTAAAAGTGAAAAATATGTCAATGACATCATGATCTTTAACCAGTAGGGATGAGATACTAAAAGTAAAGTACAGAGAGTGCACCCCTTCCATGAATTTTGGGAATAAATCCAAAATTAATAGACATAGATTCTCTGAATTTACAGGACCAAACACCAATTTCCACGTTTCCTATGAGAGAGAATTAATACTAGGAGCCAAAGGTAGATTGCTGGATACATATGTCATAAACATTTTTCTACCCTCAAATTCGATGATATCACTTGAATAGAAAAAACTGACACTTGCCTAACAATGAACATGCATACATTTCTTTCATGTGTTGCTACAACTCCAAGTGTTTTGATGAGAGAATGATCCTCTAAGTTCCTATTGATTTGCATGCTTTTATAAATGCAACAAGTCCAATGTGTTGTTGCTTCAGTTTTTTTATAATGATCGTTGTCATTCCTTGTCAAGCACAATAATATAAGATCATGTCAATTACTCATTTTGAATGGCTTATAATATGTTTGGATATGAAATGTTATGATATTTGTAGGGTTTATGAAAACACTCATAGAAAGTGGCAGAGCACACATGTCACATAGAATGGTGCTACAACAATATAAAACCTACCAAAACTTAGTCTATGAGAAAATGATTGGAATTTATATTAGGGTGTATTACAATGGATGTTTGAGGATGAAGGTGTAAAGGAGAATAATGCCATTGATGATATGCAAGCCTAAGATAGATATGAACAAGTCTAAAAAAGAGTCGTAATAATTGAACATGGTGCCTATACTACATGCAAGCAACTAGAGAATGCAACAAAGTCATGATGTGAGAGATAATTATAGAAGTTGTTAATGAAGGAAGGATAAGAGAGTTAGAATATTTGAACAAATCATTAGGAGAGGAGGCTAGTCGATAGTTTCATGATAAAATATATGTGTTAGAAGGACAAATAATATGACCTAGTGCACATACATCTATTGGTTGAGATGCATAAACTAGGAGTGCCTAATTAGCATATGTGTGGGTGTAGATTTATTGTTTATAATTGTTGCGGTGTATAGTATTTTTTGTTGATTAAAATGAGAGATGAACAAATGGGGATGTTTCCAAATTAGTGTTGAGTCATAGTTGGAGGCGACACCGGTCAAGGAGACCAAGATATCTAGTAAAGGGAGACGAAAATAGTTCACATGGTGAGTCTAGAACACAGTGGAACCAATATAATATTGGAACCACACCTTGAGCCTTTGTTTCATGTTCAAGTACCCCCAATATTCTTAGCTAATAATTGCATTAGTGCATCAGTAAGTAGTCAGGATATGAGTAGGTAGTATGATTATACCAATTAAAAATGGGGGAGTGTCCTAGTGAGTAGTGTTATAACATCTGCAAGTGTAGTGACCTACACCTTGTAATTCAATGTGGACCAAGATGTTTTGTATTATTACATAGTTCAACGAGCAATATGGATACTGCAATAGGCATTTTTTTGTTGTAGCTACCAAAATTTGTATATAAAAGGTGATGGACATGTTCAACAATAATTGTTCACTTGTGATGTCATATGTAATGCAAGAGGTATTTATATATATACTTAGAGGTTGGAATACCATACAACATTGATGAGGAGGACCTTGTAGTGGTACATACATAGATCACTCTTCCATGGATATTAAGAACATTAGATGAAGTTAAACAATGTTTCATAACCTAGTTTCAAAAGACAAAGCCACAATGTAACATAGTATAATTGAGCTTAAATACATCAAGTAGAAGTTAGGGGAGTCTTCTTGATAATATGACAAGAGATTCAAGGTTCTAATGAGTAGGCTTACTTGCAAGGTTCAGTTTGTACCACATAAGGAGTGTTTATAGATGGACTCCTCCCTCATACTAGGACACCTTTGAGGCAACACAAATTGAATGCTTGAAGGGAGGAATTCTAGCATGAAATGTGCCTCGAGTCCATTGTGGGACTATGAAATAATTTCTAACCTATCTCAAGGATCCGTCAACATCAATGGTTTACCTTATATAAATGGATACAAGAACTAGGAAAATGTGAGGGATGGTGGGAGAAAGTATGGTGCACAAAATGCTGGAAAACAAGCTACTTGAATAATTATTTTTGAAAAATGAGGGGAGACATTGCACTTAAACCAACACAATTCCCATTGTCATTGCACCAACATGAGAATATTGTGTGATCTATAGGAAGTGTGATTTCCCTCCTATGGAGTATGTTTTACTAGATAACTACACTAGCACAATAAGCACTATGTACTATGAATTTTGGAAGTCCAAGTCACATAATTCAAACAATTGTAGGGACCTACAAGCCTTGGCATAAATGTTTGAGAGAACTAACTTTAGAGTGAAAGATAACAACAATGTTGGTAGTTTGGAGGCAAAGAAGGTGATAATAGGCGAGGTAGAGGTGGTCGAGTCCACATTAGAGGTTTCAACTATGATGAGATGGGACATATATCAGGAAAATGCTCTCATCCAAGGAGGTTAAGGTTTGTTCATTGCAAAATAGTAGGGCATGGCATAAAGGATTTCCCTAAATTAATAAAGAAGTTGGAAGTTAGGGAAAAAAGGAAAAGATATTCCAATGTTGTAAATTATGAATGTAGATAAACTAGCTATGCTAATGTGTTAAGAATAAATGTTGTAACCTAGTGATGAGTTTGCACAGGAGTTTATGCAAGAGATAACCTACCAAGTTAGACTAGGAAATCAAGAACCATTCCACTGAGGTTAGATGCTTAAACGAAAAGAAGTTTTATAAGACAATATTTGGCACCAATGTGGCACAACTACTGTTGCACACCTTAGCACCATTGATGTGACACAAATACCTATCATGAGATAAGGGGTAGAAATGAAAGTTAAAGAACCTAAAACTTCCTTACAGGGGGAAGAAGGGATGACGGAGCTAATGCATGACTTGGTAAGATATTTTTTTAAGATAGTGGATAGTGATAACTTTCCCAAAAGGTTGTGAATTACCTTGAAAAAACTAATAGGAGGAGAGGAGGATGTCACTATAATCAATGCTCCTTTTCCAAAACATCATACCAACAATGTAGGAAAGAGTTCACTAATAAGAACATGTCATAAGTTTCAACTTGGCACACAAATATGAAAATTTGAAGTAAGATGTTATGTTGGAGTTAGGATCATATGTAAATATCTTGCCTTGGGAGATTATGGGGAAACCAAGTTTGGTATACTTTCCCGTTCCCTCACATATTACTGACTAATATAAGTTTTACCCCATTAGAGGATTGTATAATGTGTTGGTTGAGCTTGGATATGCCAAGACCATTATTAATTTAAAGGGATCATGGATGAGAAGGGCTCATAGACTACATTGTTCAAAATTTAGTGAGCATTTTACAATGATGCCATTAAGTTGAATGATAAGAATATGACTTTTGAAGCTAAACGGATGAGGGTTGTGCAACCCTTAGGTCCATAGTAGGGACAAATATATACTGACCATGTTTGAGATGATCTTGAAAGATCTATGGTGGATCATATATACATTCTTATTACAAATTTATTAGAGATGGATATGTGAATGTCACTGCAAATGGAGTGGTAAATTCAAAGAGTATTTGCACTTTTGACATTGATTTTGAATAATTTGCAAGAACGTGACCATTACACATCATCTGAAAGTCAACCGGTTTGAGATAAGTAAGATGGATTGAATTAGAATTGAGAAACCTACCCAAGTATGATGGATTTGGAGATGTTGACATTTTTTTGGACTTAATGGAATAGAAGGGAGGTTAAAACAATTTTGGAATTGTGGAACACTTAGTTGAGAGTGTGTGTTGGAAAATAACATCCTTTGTGCTATAATTTGACATCAATTATTATTATTATAATAATTTAAAAGATAGGAATTAATCATTAAATTGAATATGTATTTTTACTAATCATAAAATTAAGTAGAGGATTTAATGATGAATCCAATGGCATCACTTCTACCACTTGAGATGGAAGAGATGAAGGGGTTTCACTCCCCCGCACTTGTAATTGCAAAAAATACTATAGAAAGGGGGGTAGGATTTTTAGTTTGTAAACCCTTGATTGAGCATTATAGTTCGATCGAGGTTTTAGTACAAGTTTGATTAAGTGCTAAGATGAAATTTTAAACAACCTCGATTACAAATTTATGAAACCCTTGATCGAGGCATTATAGAGTTAACGAATTGGATCGATTGAGGTGAGGACCTCAACCAAGGTACTAAGCTCAATAGAGATATAAACCTCAATCAAGGTATTGCTACATCAAACAAAAACCGAAAAAGAAATCCAAATACAACACAAAACAAAATATAAGAAAGAAAAAAGAAAAATAAATTCATGAAAAGACTTGCACATGCTTACTCTCTGATTGTGAAAAAGAAACAACAAGAAAATTGTGAAATCATATATTAATACTCGATGAAGATGCAGAATATGGAAAAGTGTAAAAGGAAATATGATTGCCTATGGGTTGATGAATATGATGTACAAGAGAGAGGATGAGAAGAACTCAAAAAACAAGAAAATGTAGGTCAGATAGTTACCACATTCAATTGAGGGAAATATTGGTAAATTTTAGCCACATTTTCCAAGTGCATATTATACTCATAGTTTTGATTTATATTTCATTTTATATGTGACACATGTACACAATTGATTGGACTATGTAGGGATACTACCCTGTTTTACTTTGACTTGGATTGATATGATATTATTATACGAGGGAACATTAGTTACAAGAATGACCTAGTTGGTTGACATATACATTTATGGATGATGTGATCTTAACCTTTAATCTAATTCGATGTGATTATTGCTTGATGTGTATATATAACTTAAATGGTTAATGTTTTGATATCCTTGTAATGTCATGGAATATTGAAAATGAATACATGGTTACTTGATGCAATATATTATGTTATATGATGCTACTTATGGTTTTTCAAGTGCGACAATATGGACTTTGGATTGAATCAAGATATGTGGACCCTATTGCTACAACTCCAAGTATTTTGATGAGAGCATTATCATCTAAGTCTCTATTGATTTGCATGTTTCTATAAATGCAACATCTCCAATGTGATGTTGCTTCATTTTTTGTAACGATTGTTGTCATTCATCCCCATCAAGCATAATAATGTAAGATTATGTCAATTACTCATTTGGAATGGCTCAAGAGAAGTTTAGGAGACAATATGTTATGATATTTGTGGGGATTAAGAAAACACATAGAGAAAGTGATAGAGCACACATGTCACATAGAATGGTGATGCAACAATATAAATCCTACCAAAATTTAGTCTACGAGAAAATGATTGGAACTTGTATTATGGTGTATTGAAATGGATATGTTCAGGATGAAGATGTAAATGAGACGGATACCATTGAGGATACACAAGCCTATGATAGATATGAACAAGTCAGAAAAAGAGTCGTAATGATTAAACAATGGTGCCCATACTACATGCAAGAAACCAAAAAATGTGACAAACTCATGATGTGAGAGGTAATTATAGAAGTTGGTAATGAAGGAAGGATAAGAGAGTTATGACATTTGAATAAATCACTAAGATAAGAGGCTAGTTGATAGTTTCATGAGAAAGTATATGTGTTATAAAGAAAAATAATATGACCTAGTAGAGAGACATCTATTGGTTCAGATGCCTAAACTAGGAGAGCCCAACTAGCATATGTGTGGGTGTAGATTTATTATTTAGAATTGTTGTAGGGCAGGGTTAGTTTTGTTGATTACTATGGGAGATGAAAAAATGGGGATGTTTCCAACTTGGTACCAAGTCAAAATTGGAGGTGGCACCAGTGGAGGAGACCAACATCTCTAGTAAAGAGAGACTAAAATAATTCACATGGTGAGTCTACAACATAATGGAACTAATATAGTACTAGCGCCATACCTTGACTCTTTGTTTCATGTTCAAGTATCCCCAATTTTCCCTGCTATTAGTAGTCTGAGTGCACTGGTTAGTAGTCATGATATATGAGTTGGTGGTGTGATTATACCGATTGAAAATGGGGGAATATCCTAGTGATCAATGTTATCATATGTACAAGTGAAATGACATATACCTTGTAAGTTAGTGAGGACCAAGATATTTTATATTATTACATAGTTTAGTTAGCAATATGGCTACTGTAATAGGGGGTTGTTTTGTTGTAGCTACTTGTATTTTTAGAAAAGAAGGTGATGAAGATGTTGAGAAACACTTATTCGATGCCATATGGAATGAAAGAGGTATTTCCATAGATAATTAGATGGTGGAACACCATACAAACTTGAGGGGGGGGGGGCTTGTAGTGGTACATGAAATATAAGTAGATCACTCCTCCATGGATATTAAGAACATTAGATGAAGTTAAAAAATGTTTCATAATTTACTTTGAAAAGACAAAGAGATAATGTAACATAGTATAGCTGAGCTGAAATACATCAAGTAGACCCTAGGGGAATCTTTTTGAAAATATGACTTGAGATTCAAGGATCTAATATGTTTAACAGAAGGAGTGGTTTATAGGTGGAATCCTCCATCATACTAGGACACCTTCGAGGAATAAAAAAATAAATACTCAAATGAAGGAATTGTAGCATGAAATGTGCCTTGAGTCCATTATGGGCCTATGGAATAATTCCTAACCTACGAAGTTTTAACATCAATTGCGTACCTTGTATAAATGGATCCAAGAACTAGGAAAAGATGAGGGAGGGTGGGAACAAGGCCACTTCAGTAAATATTTCCCACAAATGAGTGGAGGCATCACACTTTAAATTACACAATTCCCATTGTCATTGCACCAACATGGGAATATTATGTGATACGTAAGAAGTATGGTTTCCCTCCTATCAACTACAATTTATTGGATAACTGCAATAGTACACTAAGCACTATGTATTGTGATTTTTGGAAGTCCAACTCACATAATTCAAACAATTTTAGGGCCTTACAAGCCTTGGCATAAATGTTTGAGAGAATTGCCTTTAGATTGGAATTCAACAAGAAAGTTGGTAGCTTGGAGGTAAAGGTGGTTGAGTCCAAATTAGATGTTTCAACTATGATTAGATGGGGCATATATAAAGAAAATTCTCTCATTAAAGGAGGTTAATAAGTGACGATTACAAAATAGTAGGGCATGCCACATAGGATTTCCCTAAATAAATAAAGAAGTTGGAAGAGAGGGACAAAAGGAAAAGAGGTTCCAAACTTATACAATATGAACATAGATTAATTGACTATGCTACCATATCAAGAATCAATGTTGTGATTTAGTGAGGAGTTTGCACAAGAGTTGACGTTGGAGCTAACCTGCCAAATTAGACTAGGAAAGCAAGATCTGATACATTGAGGTAAGATGTTATAAGGAAGAAAAGTTATATAAGACAAGTTTTTCCACTCACGTGGCACAACTACTATTGCACACCACGGCACCATTGATGTGACACAAATACATATCACGAGACAAAGGGTAGAAATGAATATTAGAGAACTTGGACCTTCCCTAAGGAGGAGGAAGGGATAATGGAGCTAATACATGACTTGGTAAGAGATTTGTTTTAAGATAATGGAGAGTGATAATTTTCCCAAAAGGTTGTGCATTCCCTTCAAACAATTAATATGAGGAGAGGAGGATGTCACTATGATCAATGCTCCTATTCTAGAAAAACATACTTGCAAGGTAGGAAAGGGTAGGACAATAAGAACATGTCACGAGTTTCAAATTGATGTAAAAATATGAAAATTTGAAGTGAAGGATGTTATGTTGGTGTTAGGATCATATGTACAAATATCTTTCCTTGGGATCTACGGGGAAGCCAACTTTGATATGCTCTCCCATTCACTCATATCTCACTAACTAATATAAGTTTACCCCATTGAAAGATTGGAAAATGTGGAGGTTGACCTTTCATGAGTTAAGACCATTATTGATTCAAAGGCATCAAACTAATGGCTGAGGAGATGGGGTTTGAGCACAGCAGAGCGCTGAGAGTTGCATGTGACGAAGTGAGCTTCCAACGGTAGCTCTGTTTGATGAGAGCAGGATTTTCATGATTGACTCTTAAAACTTGTATTTATTTTTATGTGAAAATATAAGATGATATATCAAATTATATATTAAGTTGTATTTATTTTTATGTGAAAATATAAGATGATATATCAAATGTATATATTAAGTGGACACATTTGTTTTCAATATTTTTCAAGTTTCTTTTTAACGTGATACGAACATCTTTAAATTTTTTTTAAGCTTCCTTAATAGGTATAAAGTTGGATGGCCTTGATTATCAAATTAATTATTTAATTATTGAAGAAATTTGTATATGTATATTTCCGTAAATTTTAATAATCAAATAGTTAATCTAAGATCTCTTATTCCACACAAAAATATACAATATAATTTAATTATGACTTAAAAAATAAATTATATATAATATTATATTAAAATTAAATTCTTTATCAATGAAAAAAATGGAGAAATTAAAAATACAATGAAGCAAAGCAACAAAAGCTTTTGGATAATTAGGTGGTGTGATAAAGCATAAATATCAAGAAGCAATGGATTTATATTATTATTTTGTTATTTCTTCACGTGTAAGAGATTAAATAAACTAATTATAATGACAAACATTTTTTAGATTATAATAATAATAATTTTTTATTAATAGATTAATTGTATTTTAATATTAAATTTATTATTATAATAATTTAAATGAAAGAATCAATGTTGAATATGTATTTTAATGTGTGTGAATTTAATGATTACGAATATGTGGAAGGTATAATTTTTTTTTAGATTTTTATAATCAAATCTTTACCCTTAAAAGAATGGGTCTTTTTGCTACAATGAAATTTCATACATCAATTATCATTTAAGATATAACTTTACCATGACTTTAAAAATAAATAATTATAATAATCACAAAATTCATTGTAATGATTGAATACAAATTTTAAAAAGAAAATTATAATCTTTATATTTTTTATTTAAATTAATGACTTTTACTTTAAAAATTTATGAAAATAATTTTTAATGTATATATTTAACATGAATAAGGATAAATATAATTTAAGAGGTTAATCTGCTAATTTTGTAGAGGACATGTTAAACATATATCAAATGTATATGTCACATGAAATTCTTTTGGCGCACATGTGATGTGAATATCTTTCTTGGATTTTGAATATTTTGCACACGTGGATGGATAAAGCAAAAACTGACATTGAGAATGGGTTCAAATATAAAAGTATATAAAACCAAATTCATTACATCTGAACACTTACACACAATTTCAGACAAAAACAAGTGGAGAAATCAGGTGTTTGCATGTGGAGAAATTATGATATAAATATTGCCATGTCAACACGTGAGAAAGGAAAGATGGTCCGCTGGATGCAACTTCACGTGCAATAAGCCAACAACCCAGTGGTTATTGAATAATT
Organism: Picea abies; assembly: GCA_900067695.1. NCBI lineage: Eukaryota > Viridiplantae > Streptophyta > Pinopsida > Pinales > Pinaceae > Picea > Picea abies. Next base: position 11,408 of record CBVK0102051764.1, read on the forward strand.
ATATTTTATCTTTTAACTCTCTTGAGATCCACATCGATATCCTAAATAAACATTCAATTTCTCATTCACATTTTGATTATTAAGGAATTTATAAATTTTGTTAAGGACCAGGTATAAAATTTAAATTAATGAGTTAATTTAAAAAGTATATGATTATGGGTAAAATAGTAATTTTATTTTTTATTTATTTTTTTAAATTTAAATTGTATTTTTCAATGTATATGAATTTAATAGACTAAAAAAACCTGAAACATTCCTATTATACAATCTGAATAACTAAAATATGTAATTTCAAACAAACTTACTAACTAATACCAAACAAAAATCCATTTGAAAAGGAAAAAATGTATTTTTAATTTTTTTTATATTAATTTTTTTTTTTTAAATCTAGGTCAGCCTCTAACTCTAGATCTTGCTCTATGTAGTGGTCTAGGTCATGGGGGGAGATAGTGAGAGAGTCAGAGGAAGAGCGGAAAAATAGGGGTGGTATAGAGCTAGGGGGGTCTAGGTGATGGTCTAGGTCTAGGTGATGGTCTAGGTCTAGTTCATGGTGTAGGTCATGGAGTGTTTGAGTGTGTGAGAGGGAGGGAGAGGGAGACAAAGAGAGTGGGTAGAGAGAGAGTGAGATGAAGGGGGGAGACATAGTGGCTAGGGGTGGATGTATGAGAGAGAGAGAGTGGAGAGATAATGTGAGGGAAGGGGATAAAGAGAGGGAGGAAGGGGTGGAGAGAGATTGAGAATGATTGTGAGAGGAAGGGGGGAGATAGAGGGGAAGGTGAGAAGAAATATCTAAAGAGAGAAATGGGGGGAGAGTAGAGGAGAGAGAGGGAGGGGGATATAGTGAGAGTGAGACTAACAATGAGAGAAAGAAA
>CBVK0102051765.1:0-30797 GCA_900067695.1 Picea abies
AAAGTGTTTGTGTGAGAGTGTGGGAGGGAGAGAGAGGAAGACAAAGAGGGGAGGTAGGGAGTGAGTGTGTTAGTGTGTGGGAGGGAGAGAGAGGAAGACATATAGGGGGGGGTGGCTTAGAAAGTGTGCGTGGGAGAGAGAGAGAGTAAGGCAATAGAGAGTGTGAGTGTGAGTGTGTGAAAGTTGTATATTCTGAAAGCTAATTCAATATCCTAAGTTTCATCTTCTTACACCATATTCAAATTCATTATAAAAGTACCTTGAATAATCCCTCCAAGTTAACAGATTGATGTTTTTCCACGTTTACATTTCCAGTAACACATCATTGCTAGTAACACATCATGAGAGACCATCATTAGCTTGCACTCACCCAGATTGATGCTTTTACAGGTTTGCATTGCCAATAACACATCATTGCCAGTGACACATCATGAGAGACCATCATTAGCTTGCACTCACCCATATATATATATATGATTATTTTAATTTTATCTGATTAAAATTCAATATATTGAAAAGGCAAAACCCAAAATATGAAATAAAACTACTATTCATAAAAAATGACATGCACAAATCTTTACATATTTTTATGTTACTTATAGAAGATTTAATTATATAAAGTTAATTTGTGTATACATACAATTTTTGGAAATTGAATATGTGTGGAGAGGATAACGATCATTCCTCCGACCACCTTAATTAAACTTAATTGATTCATATAATCTTAATATAAAAAAAAAACTCTATATATTTTAAAATAAAATTGCTTTCCAAAATTATTTCTATTTTAAATATGTAAAAATTGCAAAATAAAATCTGATATTTCCATTTAAATCCTTATCCAGCTCTCCTAACCTCTTGGTTACAAGGATTCAATTCGTAATTTTTGCAATATACTGTTTGAAAGTCCTAATTTTAAATACTAATTAAAACAAATATTGGTATGGCGAGAGAGAACATATACTTTTTCAAACATTCTTTGCCAAACTTTTCAATCATGCCATCACATGACACTGTCACGTGCGTTTTGCCACTAAACTCTGACTTACGAATACTCCAAAGTCCAGTAATATTTAGTCAACTTTGTGTTAATAAAGTGATATTGTCGCGTTAGTTTCGCGTGAATTTACATAAACGACAACTAAGATTTAGTCAACTTTTAGTGAATTTACATAAACGACAAAATAAGCTTCCAGATTTGAACATATTTGGGCCTCCAAAGCGTGTGAATTCTCCTGTCAGGAAAGTCCAAACTCTCCGCGAAAGATCACTATAAATATAGACAGTGGCTACGCTTTACGTTCAACGCTTAATTCTCTATCTCATCTCCTGCTTCTGCCAAATACTGTACGCAGAAATCTCCATTAAAATGACCAAGATGCTCCATTTTATCGCACGATTGTTGCCACAGAGAAAAATTCAGTGCAGGAAACATGAGCTGCTGAGATCTCGGCCCCCTCGTCGCAGTCCACAACGGTCATATGAAGTTATTTCTGAGAGCCGAGGAGTTAGAGAAGGATTCATTCCTGTGCTTGTTGGGCAGGAAGGAAGGCGGTTCATGGTGGCCAGCAGTCATATAAATCATCCTCTCATCATTGTTTTGCTTGAGAAATCCGCCGAGGAGTTTGGATTTCAGCATAATGGTGCGCTCAGAGTTGTGTGTGACACAGAGAACTTCCGAAGACTTCTTTACTCTATTGAGACCGAGTCTTAATCAGTTGTCCCATCGTTTTGTTTTGTTGAGGGGAAATCAACAAGGAAACTGTATATATACATAGTACTTAAAACAAAATAACATACATATTTATGATAGCCTTATTTTATTTTTTTAGATGTGGTAGGTTTTTTGTTTTTGGCATATTTTCAGGTGATATTTATCTGAAATTTAGTTAGATATTGTTGAATTTGAAGATATCAGTGGTTAAATTTGTATATTTGAGTGTTTTAGGGATTTTTTTATAAGTTGAATTCATTTTTGAATTCAAAAATGTAATCTAAATAACATTAAAATTGTGATTTCTTACAAATTTATATTACTTGTTTTTAACTAAAAAACAAAAACATAGAACAATTAAACAACACCTTTATGATATGAAGTTATGGTTTATGGTTTAACTTCCAACAGCTTTTAAACTACACAACATTCCCTCAATGTAGTGAGGGTTTTCGGTAACTGTATCATGCTATGTGGCATAGCAGCAATGGAGGTTTAACCTGTGGAATAAATCATTAAAAAATGTATAGTGCTGAAGTAATACAAAATGAAGTTTTGTTGATTCAGTTAACTGTAGTCGTGTATGGAATTCAGGGAAAGATGTTGAAGTTGTATAGCCGCAGGCCTCGAATATGCTTTAACTCTGCAACGCATGTTTTACACAACTCAACTTCTGTTTGCATCATCCTAACTGTAGCAAATACTTCTCTTACATCAAATACAATTTATAATTTATTGGGTGGGTCTGTGTGGATTCCTCTACTTAAAAGGTTCTGGATTTTAGTCTTAATCAAAACAAAATGAGCTCAGCCACATACTAGAGGTAAGCGACTGTAGGTCTAAAAACAAGCTGAGTTACGCTACTGGCTTCATTCAATCAAATTTAAGATGAACATCATGTCATGTTTATCTGTCTCCTAAGCATGGTAAAATGTTATTTATTCACCTCAGATTATTGGTAAAACAGATCTAGACAAAAATGCCATGTTAATCAGTCTCCTAAGCATGGTAAAATGTTATTTATTCACCTAAGCATTCTCTACACTTGGCTAACAAACTACCCCCTCCCCACCTCGTTGCCTGCCAAGAGAGAATTCCGCGAGAGAGAACCCCACTGCACAAGCCATCCCCCTTGTTGGGAAGTGGACTACAGTGATTCTCATGACCTAATATGTTGGGATTTTATCGATGACTTTCACCATTTTCTTTCGATCCTTTGCTTGCTCCAGAAGCTGCTGCTGCCTCACAAAGCAGATAACTATTAATGTATTTAGAGAACTAGACCTCGGGATTGGATAGAGCTTTTAAGGTTCTCGGTGGGAGGAATATGGAAAGAAAAGGACATGTATGGCATGTCATCTCGAGGGTGAATTTTGAGCTACAGTCTGAAAGTGCTAAAACACGTTGCTTCTCTTTTGATAATCCTAACTTGGGTATCTGCAGGCCGTGGCCAGGTGACAAGAATTGTTGAAATACATCTCATTTCAGTATACCACTTAGACTAAAGGAGATTTCCGCCTTTTATAAAGATACAACAGCCATACTACAACTGTTTTTTATGGACATAAACACTCATAAACTAGTTCTGAAATAAAATAGTAGCGGAATAGATTTATGAACAGCAGACATTAAATCACATTTGGCACAAAAAATTGTGCATAAACACGTGAGGAAATATTCAGAAAATAGGACGGACAGATTTTGAGGAGAAATAATGTTTATTCAGCTTAATGTAACATTCTCTTCTTTTAGCAATTTACAACACTATGCAAACAGTCCTAGACTGTGTCTAAGGTAGACAGCCATGGTTGTACGGCCCAGGACAACCAATAATCTTCCACTAATAGTCAACATCTGCATAGAAATTAGTGCCAAAAGGAAACTGCACGAAATAGAAAGGAAAAACTCAGCAAAACTGCATAGAAATCCATGCCAACATGTTGTAAACTTACAACATCTGTTGTAAACTTACAACATCAATTTCTATGCCCTCCCTTTGTTGTACGACCAACTTACACAACGTACGACCTCCTCTTCTGCTGCTATACAGGCTGTATTAATGGCTGCAAATGCCCTTGGGTTGCATGCCAATCCCACTCTTTGGGATGCATGCCAAACCCTCTTTGTTGAAGCTCTTCCTCCAAGCCAACACTCTTCCTTGGGATTTGTGCCCCTTCACCTTTCCTCAACCTCTCCTCAAAAGTGCTCCTTCCTTCTCCTAATGAGTTGTTTTTAAGCAATTTTGAAATGTAACTCCTCTAACCCTTGATCTCCCATGAGTGACTTTTCACTTTCCCTCAAGATCAACGGTCACGACTTAATCATTCGTTGAGGTCACTTAAGTCATTAAAGTGACCCATAACATCATAAAGTCACTTTTACATAAAAATAATTAAAAGACCCAACTTTATAAAATCACTTTATAAAAATACATTATAAAGTCACTACGAGAAAGTTTGTTTGGTCACTTCTGCATGTTGAGCATTGTCAATGCAGAAGTACCTCCAAGCTATCAAATTTCAACACTCCCTCTTAGCGAGAGAGGTACTTCTGGTATCACCACCAGAATCCGTCTCCATCTCATCAATTGCCATAACAACTCTCTCTGTACTAGAAGTCTCTGCTCCCTCAGAACAGGAAGCCACTACTCCCACTGCACTGGAAGCCTGTGCTACTACCTTTGTTGTACCATGAACTGAAGACATGATCCTAGGAGACTGCACACTGTCCTGAGCATCCATCTGTGTCAACTCATGCTTGTTGAGTCCTCTGAGAGTCCCCGGTATCAACAGAGTCCTCGATATTAACTCTCTCTCTCTCTCGTGCTACCTTCCAACTCTCTAACACAGAATCTGAATTCTAAAATCCAGTGGACCCCAACACAGGTTGACCCAATAACCTATATAGGCCCTCATACTTGACACCAAGCATCACTGATGTGTCAGTAGTTTCTCCCACATGATATAAAAACACATGTCCACTGTAGAAGACAACTCCAAATCCACTCTCATCCAAAGCTGACACTGAGAGAAAATTAACTGTCAACTCTGGAATATATAACACCTCGGCAACCTCCAGAAGACCTTCCGACTCTAGTTGAAATCTCACCCATCCAACCCCCTTTACTGCAAGTTGTGGGCCAGCTCCACAATTCACTCTATAGTCTGAGTCAATCTCTATAAGATCGAGGAAAATTGACCTCAACCCTGTCATGTGCCGAGAAGCTCCACTGTCCACAAACCAATATTCATTGTCCTTGAACACTAAGCACCCACTGCCCACAGGACTAGTCATGAGAGAGAAATCCTTCTCATATCTCTCAGTAAATTCTCCAACCTTTGCTGAAGTTGACACCTCTAGTTCTAGTTTCTTCTTCTTCTTGTTCGAACATTGACTAGCATAGTGGCCAGTCTTGTGACATGCAAATCATTTCACCTTGCTCATGTCTTTCTTCTTCTCATTTCCCTTTAACACAAGAGCAACGTTCTTATCGTCTGCACCATCCAATGCCTTTTCCTGAGTTCCCTCTCGGATCTCCTCCTGTATAAAATCATCCCACAATCTGCTCTAGTCAGGGAGCTTCTCTTTCCCCACCACACACTTGACGAAAACCTCTCACTCCTTGGTGAAGCCTTTCAGGGCTATCCACACCAACTCTGAGTCGGGAATGAATTCTCCAACAACTGTCAACTCGTCCTTCACCTATGCAACCTGGGTGAGGTAGTTTTCCACACTCTCTCCTTTGGCCATCCTAGCTCCACGGAGCTTGTCCTAAAGAGCCATTTTCCGGTTCTCATTCTTAGCCTCATACGAGCCTTTCAGTGCATCCCACATTTCATTAGTTGTCTTCTTCTTAGCCAAGTGTGGAATAAGGTTGTATTTGACCCCGTCCAAGATGATTCTCTGAGTCATGGCTTCCTTCACCTCGTGAACATCAAGAGCTATGGGATCTTAAGCAGGTATAGGCATAATGGTGTTCACAAACAACCATAATTTGTCCTCCTTGAGAACACTGTTGATTCTAACCTTCCATTGCAGGTAGTTGGATATCCCCTCCAACCTATCTTTAAATCTGATGCTGGAAGTCATCTTTGTTCTCCTGACAAAGAACCTTTTATGCTTTCTTCAAGCAAATACACCAACAAATCACTTGTTGTCCCAAGTGCCAAATGTTGCCCGCTGAACTTCAGAGCACCTACTCTGATACCATGCTGAAATACATCTCATTTCAGTATACCACTCAGACTAAAGGAGATTTCATCCTTCTATAAAGACACAACAACCATACAACTGCTCTTTATAGACATAAACACTCATAGACTAGTTCTGAAATAAAATAACAATGGAATAAATTTATGAACAATAGACAGTAACCCACATTTGGCACAAAAATCTGTGCATAAACACTTGAAGAAATATTCATAAAATATGATATATTTTGAGGAGAAAGAATGTTTATTTAGCTTAAGGTAAAATCAAAACTATTACATCAGCAAGCTGCATCAACATAAAAACACAATCATTATCTTCTTTTAGCAATTTACAACACTATTAAAATTGTCTCAGACAATGTCTAAGGTAGACAACCATGGTTGTACGACCCAAGAAAACTAACAATATTCCACTAACAGTCAACATTTGCATAGAAATTTGTGCCAAAAGGAAACTGTACAGAACATAAATGAAAAACTCAGCAAAACTGCATAGAAATCCATGCCAACATGTTGTAAACTTACAACATCGATTTATGTGCCCTCCCTTTGTTATATGGCTAGCTTACATGACTGTACAAACTCCTCTTCTACTGTTTTACAGACTGTATTAATTCTTGCAAATTCCCTTGGGTTGCGTGCCAATCCCACTCCTTTGGATGTGTGCCAAACCCTTCTTGTTGAAGCTCTTCCTCCAAGCCAACACTCTTCCTTGGGATTTGTGACCCTTCACCTTCTGTCAAACTCTCCTCAAAAGTGTGCCCTCCTTCTTCTAATGAGTTGTCGTTAAGCAATTTCGAAATGTAACTCCTCTAACCCTTGATCTCCCATGAGTGACTCTTCACTTTCCCTCAAGATCAACGGTCACAACTTAATCATTCGTTGAGGTCACTTAAGTCATTAAAGTGACCCATAACATCATAAAGTCACTTTTACATTAAAAATAATTAAAAGACCCAACTTTATAAAACCATGTTATAAAATCACTTTATAAAAACACATTATAAAGTCACTAGGAGAAAGTTTGCTTGGTCACTTCTACATGCTGAGCACTGCCAATGCAGAAGTACCTCCAAGCTACCAAATTTCAACAAGGGGGAGTTGAGATTGGACTCAGTAGTGGAAGAAGGTGTGGAGGCACAATTAACCCCCCATTTCAAATTAGACAAGTCTTCGCAGATTTCTCGACATGGAGAGCAGAGGTGGAGCGCCTAAGTTTACAGCAGATGGAAAGACAAAGAGAACACCCTTTTCTGCATCACTACAGGAGCATACATAATGCACGACCGATCTGATAGATGAGAAGTCCGCAAGGATTTGGAAGGTAGATTAGCAATGGAGAGCACATTGAAGGATGCTAAAAATGAACCAAGGTGTTCATAAAACCCCATTAATTACTAATTGGAAAGAGTAATTCCATAGTCTAGATCACACATCTATTGAATAGACAACAATGCACGTATTTCTAGTCTATCTTTGAAATTTTTCATCAAAAGTTGTTTGCTGTGAAGGTGTGCGCATCTAATTATGTGGCATGGGTATGAAATTTTTGAACAAGTGTTCCTTTGATCATTTATATAGCTTGTAATTTAATCTCCATTTCATTTGCTTCACAAAGGGTACAAATTTATATCAAAGTTCTTCCATAATTAATAGGGGTTATACTAATGCATTTATGTTAGAATAATAGTAAGTAAAAGAGAAGGATTGCAAAGTGCTACTACATTTACTTGTAACGACTTCCAAGTGCAATAAGTTACTTATTTGTGGCCCAAAACGAGGCCACTATCACCACCATTGGAAAGATTCCCCTTCCTCAACTTAAAATTCAATCTTGTTGTGGTTAAGCACCACCATTTTCATGTTGGGATGGAAGATGTATGTTTTTCATCTAGGAATTTCTGATCATGTGGGGATCACCAGCTCACAGATTTATTTTCCTAGTTTTTAGGAGGTTGTTGAGGACTAGTTGGATTTGAGAGATTCTCTCCAACTAAATGCTTCCTAGATTGGTGTGAAGTTGAGATATTTTCTTTAGTGGATCAAGGTAGTTGTCTATATTGAGACAAATACTTTTGTATTTATATGTACTCTATTTGTTGTTTAATAGATCTCTCAATCACAATGTTGGTGTGTGTAATTATTGTTTACTCTCCCTCTCCCTCTCCCTCTCCCTCTCCCATTTACCAATATGATGTAAGAGTGGAACTAGGATTGACTCCCTCATGGGAGGGCCCACGTAAATGAAGCTTACCTTAGGTGAGAGTAGATATATTGAGTGATAGTTGCTATGTGTTTGCAGTAGTGTGTTTTGTGTTTGTCCACATTTGAGGAGATCCACCTTGGCAGTGAAAGAGCGTTTGTTGCAATTGGTGTTTCCACTGCTCATAAAGATTATGGAAAATATGCACATCTTTTCTTTTGGAATAGGTTATGGCATTGGTAGTTTGTTTATGCTAGTATGAAAAGGAGCAGCCACAAACTGTTTATGGGGACTTTTGGCTGTGTAAAGTGGAGGGTCGGTGAGAGGCTACCTAGAGGCGCTACCATCTGAAGGTAGGGGCAGTCGCTAAAAAAAATAGGAGGTTTGAGCCAGCGATTATTTGTAGAAAAAGAAGAACGTTGGCGAGGAAGGAGTTGTCATACAAACGTGGAGCAGAAATACTTATTTGATTTTGACATGCTGCAGAGCAATGCCCATGCTCGATCGTCTTTACAACTCAGAGAGATTTCTCACGAGGAGTAGAAGCTAGATGAGATTTTGCATGAATGGACGAAAAAATAGAAAGTAGATAGTGGGGACGCTGGTAGAGATTTGTTGAAGGGCGCCATGGATTTAGAGGAGTCTCTGTGAATGTTGGCCCGAATTCATAAGGTCATGGATTTGAATCTCAAGACTCTTCAACCATCGAGGAAATCAATTGATCTCAAGGAATTTCTGCTATATACACATAGAGTAATGCACAATGATCAACTGAGGAATTAATTTGATGTAGGGAGAAGGGAACCTACCAGGTTATCTTTAGATGGAAGGGAAATTGTTGCGAAGTTGTCTAATACTGGGAATGATGATTTTGTGGGAAATATGGTTGTCGGTGCATTTTTGGTGAATAACCCAACGAAATTTATAGGACATGAGAACAAAAGGTGAGGGTCGCATGTTGTAGGGAGTTGTGCAAACAATTGCCTATCATCCTATCGTCTTCTGAGAGAAGAATAATTCATTGGAGGAGAAACACTCAAATGGAAAAAGGAATAACAAAGAGTTGGTTTTCAATCTGGAGAATCTAAAAAATGGAAGGAACAATTGGCATGAGCCAGAAGAAGGAAAGTGGTTAAAAGGATGTGTATTCTACTGTTGTGGAGAGCTAGGGCTTGGGAGATCCAACTACCATTGATGTTTTTTGATATATTATTGTGTGCATCAGTAATGATGGCACTTATAGAAGTGCTTAAAATACAATACAATACATGCAAAACACTCTTCATGGATAGAGGAGAATGATGGAGTTTTGTGCCTATGCTAGAATAGAAGAGAGGGTCGACGTGGTTTGCATTCAATAAGATATTAGGGATACCAGAGAAGATGTTTCCATTGATGTGTGTCATGGGTTGTTGAAGGATGTTGGGAGTGGTACGTCCATGATGGATTGTTGGGAATTTTCATATTGATAATAGTGAATTTAGAAACCTTAGTAATGGTGAGAAATTGTTTTTGAATTTATTCCGAGATACCAGAGAAGATGTTGCCATTGATGTGTGTCATGGGTTGTTGAAAGATGTTGGGAGTTGTACATCCATGATGGACTATTGGAATTTTCATATTGATAATAGTGAATTCATAAACCTTTGTAATGGTGAGAAATTGTTTTTGAATTTATTCCGAGCTTTTGTTGAGAAACATGTTGAGACTAGTCAACTTAATATGTGGATTCTTTGTTAGAATTGACTACTCTAACAATTACCTGTTTGGAAACTCCAAAGTAGAACATGTTAATGGTGTCTTGAAATCATAAACATGGTTAGCTTTGTGAATCATTGGTTGTATATGTTTTGTTGATTGGTTAGTTTCTACGATGAAAGTGTCTTGAATTTTAATGATATATTGAGATTAGTGACCTCAATATTATTAGGGTGAAATTGTTTTTGTTAGAATTCACTTCTCTAACAAATGACAGGGAAGGAAAGGATATCCAAGATAATCACTAATCAAGATATCGATGATGAATACAAAGATGACAGGGAAGGAACTGATATCCAAGAGAATCAATATATCAAGATATCGATGATGAAGACAAAGATGCCAAGAGGAAGATGGTATTCTTGTTGTGTGTGTTATTATCTCTTGTTGACGAGTTGAAGTCCTGCTTGGAAATATTTTGTGATGTAAAATTCATTCCTTAGTGTGCTTGGTAAGACATAGGTTTGAGTTGGAATGATAAGAAAGAAGAATAGAGATGGTGTTCTAGATAACAACAAAGACATTAGTCCAAGGAAAGCTGGTGATAGTAGCAGAAGTGCAGAAGCAAAAGTGCATAAGCAAAAGAAGTGAACTATTCGTGGACAAAAAAGGTAAATTGTGTGAATTGATTTGAATAAAACAAACTCAACACCATGTGTTAATTTGAGACACACATTGTTTTGTAGAAAGTCTACGATGTAATAGTTATTGATTTGATGCATTGGTCCTTGAAATGTTTGATTGTGTACTTGGTATCTCCGTGGGATGGAGTATGTAATGTATGTACCTGTATCTATGTAACATGTAAAGGGAATATTGTTGTAATATCTGAATAGGCATGCATACCCATTTGTCATGCATCCCTATTGATTTGTAGTTCAAAAACCTCTATTATAGAGTTCGTTAACACTTGTAAGAGCGAGCCATCTCACGTGTTGGATGCATGCTCTATAACTGGACTCGAGGAGGTGCCTAGAAACCATGAGTTTTACATTCAGTGTGAGTTCATCAAGAAGTTGAATAAACCCTTCTCGCATTCCTCCACCCTTAACTTGCTCCCATACTAAGAATCTTTTCTTGAGTTTATCACGGTTTCATGAGTCTATTTCATTAATGTTATAACTTCTGCCTCCTCCAAAAGGCACTGTGGTGTTCCACCGTATCCATTATACACATTTACTTAGTCATTTTCTCTCAGATCTTACCGCGGGTTCACTGTCATTTTCTTATGCTTCATCACCTCTGCGATATCCTTCACACCCGTGAAGCCTTGACACTCAGTCAAATTTCAAATTTCACCGCGGGTTTGGGTGATCCCATATTTATTTTACTCTTAGTACTCCATCCACCAATCCTCCCAACCAATCCTTAGGACTTAGTTGATTTTCCACTTTTTACTGTGGTTTCACGAGTCCGAGGGAATACCATACCTCTTTCCATACCCCTTATTCTCTCCGCACTCCGTGATAGTGTTAACACTTAGAAAAATTCCAATATCTTACCATATTTCAAAGAAATCCTTCATCTTCTTATCATAGTATCGTTTGGTTAAGTACTTCTTTTGAAAATACCCTTTGAATTCTCTCCAAGTAACCTTTTTCTCATCAATGTGTTGCACTTGCACAAAATGATCCTACAACATTTATGCTTTTCCTTTGAGTTGATATATGAAACTTCTTATTTCTTCATGTGAAGAGTAATTATGCAACTGAAAATACTTTCTCATTCCCAACAGTTAGGTCTCAACATCCTCATCCTTCTTTTGTTCACCATCAAATGTAGGTGGTTTGATTTTATTCATTTCTTCTTGTAGCTCATCCATCCCATACTTCTTCTTATGCTTCTTGATAGAGGATGCACTTGAACTACTATGTGTTCTCCTAGTTGAATACCTTGGGGAGTGATGGTGATTCCTACCAACACTTTTGGTTCTTCTCCTCTCACCATGAGACCGATGACTCCCTGATTTGCTTGACTTAGTTTCGTTATCCATCTTCTTCTTTATTCTTTCTAAGCTTTGCATTAAATTGATCTTAAAGACTTCTTGTTGCTCCTTGGATTTAATAAGCTTCTCGTTATCAAATTTATAACTTTGGACATCCTTTTGCAAAATATTTATGGTCTCTACCAATTTCATGCTCTCTTCCTTTTTGTCTTCTCCATGCCCATTGGATTATGTTACCACAACATCCATTCCCATACCAAATATTATGCCTTCATATTCATAATTGTAATTTCCTTGGGCATCATCCATGTCTTGGTTTACTAATCTTCCTATTGAATTCTGCTTATGTCAAATTATGTTCTTGGTTTTGAAAAATGTGTATGCAACATGATTTGTAAGGATACAAGAATTTAACAAATCCATCATTTTAGACAACATTATGTTCAAAATTTTATTAGAAATAATTTGTTTCTGATTTCTTGTGAATTCTTAATATATATTTTTATATACATTCTTGAGTGAATACATGGACTTCGTTGTCCACAAATCCTCATAACTAATTTTCATGTCCCCCTTCAACATATTTGAGTAGGAAGACTATTAACACTTAGACAAATTCCAAGATCTTACCGCGGTTTCCTGGGACTGACAGTTGTCCTGCCACATGGCTCCACATCACCTGCCAACTGTCATCCCATCCAACATGTACCTTCCACCATGGTAGTACATGTATTTTTATACCACATGAGCTAACACGTGGCCTCCACATCATGCTAACGTCATTGTATGGGAAAATACCCAATTTTGTTTTCTTCCAAATTTGTTGAATTTCGCTTGTTTTCGAAATTTCCAAAAAAATGCCCAATATTATTTAATTTCAAAAATATTTTACTGGACACCATTGAAACTCTATATCAGATTCATATGACGAAATTTGGCCTTGTGAAATTTGTCATCTTTCTCATCGAATCTCCATAAATTTGTCGTCAGAATTTTGGGACTTTTGCCCAATTCCACTTGTTTTTTTTATTGACCACAATTGAAGCTCTATGTATAGTTATATACGATCAATCCCGACCCTGCGTACACCAATTTAACATTGGCACACGAAATTTGACCCCCCCTTTCCTGTCGAATTTCTCCATAATTCCACTACCTAAACTCAATTTTTTTTCAATTTCATCCAATTTCACCTAGGCACACTGTGAACATAAAATTCGGCTAATCACAGGCTCAAATTCACTCAATTAAATATTTAAATTGGATATTCTTATTTTCTAGGCTTGATTCTTGCAAATTACCCATGAAATTTCTCAAATTTCACCGCACTAATTTAATCAAACAAGTTGCATACACACTCTTTCCAACATTTTTGTCAAACAATTTTCCTGCATAATCTATGATTTCACTTCTGTGTTCTGATAAATGCCCATGCATGCTTAGTGTTTAAAATTGGGCTCTGATACCGCATTGTAGCAACCCCAGACTCCTACTGGGCAATGCCACACGAAATTTTTCGAACTCTGATACCATTTAAGTAACTGATACACTTCTACAAATGCTCATATTGATGTAGGATAATACTCTAAAAATGCACAAACTCATGCAAAATAATAACCATGTACACATGCAACTTATACAAGGAAAATCCAAAATATAAAATTGATAATTAACACACAGTAAATTAAACAATATTATAAATGACACTTATCTTTTATAAGAGAACACCAACTACGTGCATACCTTCCACATTCCTCCCATCGTTAGAATGTGTTTCTCATAAACTTTCAGAAGTGGGTCACCCCTGAGTTGGGACTAAACTCCACCCGGGAAAGGAAATCAAACCAGGCTAAGGTCTCTCAGACAACATAAAACACAGACTCAAGTGCTAACTCAAACTAACAGTCTACTGTAAGTTTTAAACCTGTGAAGTAAAGAAATGCATATAGATTCTTAAGCAATACAGAAATTAATCAATGGCTCATACACAGAGTACACAGAGATTTTATACCGGAAACCCTCAACCGGATTTCACCATTCACCATACAATATATACAATGTTTTTAGGTATTCCATAGATACCAAAACCTTAATCCCTTAATCTGGGATTAATTTACAAATCCGCTAAAAATAGCAAAAAATCGCCCAAAAAAAAAATTTGGGGGCGTTGCCTCGAACGCTGCATGTAACCAGGGGGGCATACCTGGGAACCCCCTAGGAAAGTGCCCGACACACACGGCAAAACTCTAGGTGAAGGGATCGTCAGATGTAGTTGTCGTATCTGACGCGCCCACACACACACACATGCAAAGAATATAACACATACCCAACATCTACAATCTCTCATTCCCCACATGTTTTTCCCACCCCATGAAGTGTGCCTCTTCTCTTCTCAACAGTCCTTCAACTGCCCCACTTCACTTATAGGGCTTCAACAATAGGCCGAATAAGAAGTCTCAGAACCTTGTAGCTACAACTTGGCACCTTGAGAATCAATTCTCCAACAATTCTCCCCCTTGGAATTTCCTATTTCCTGAAATGATGATTAAGCATAGGGGGAGAGTTTTTCCTCTCTTCATCATCCTCTTGGGAAGATTAAGAATATTATAATCTATCAAGGAATCTCAAGTAAGGCACATTTGCAGGGAGTGGAAAATCCAACAACAAACAAAGAAGGGAAAACCAAAAAAAGATAGCTTAAGACACCACAAAAGTAAAAGAAACTCATAGGTTTTTAAAAATGTGATAATTAGTAGATATAAGAGAAGCTATCCAAAAACCAACTTAAAATTTCCTCATTTTGTGCCTAAGGAAATGCTAAGCTTTTCTAACAAAAAAGTTCCTTGAAAACTATCTTCAAAACATGGAAAGGAGCATACAAAATGAGCAAGTTAGCAATGCTTACCAAGGTTTTTCCCGAACTAGAGCTAAAAGTGAAAAATATGTCAATGACATCATGATATTTAACTAGTAGGGATGAGATACTAAAAGGAAAGTACAGAGAGTGTACCCCTTCCATGAATTTTGGGCATAAATCCAAAATTAAGAGAGATAGATTCTCTGAATTTATAGGACCAAACACCAATTTCCATGTTTCCTATGAGAGAGAATTAATACCAGGAGTCAAAGGTAGATTGTTGGATACATATGTCATAAACATTTTTCTACACTCAAATTCGATGATATCACTTAAATATAAAAAACTAACACTTGCCTAACAATGAACATGCATATGTTTCTTACATGTGTTGCTACAAATCCAAGTATTTTGATGAGAGAACGATCCTCTAATTCCCTATTGATTTGCATGCTTTTATAAATGCAATAAGTCCAATGTGGTGTTGCTTCAATTTTTTGTAATGATCGTTGTCATTCCTTGTCAAGCACAATAATGTAAGATCATGTCAATTACTCATTTTTTATGGCTTATAAGATGTTTGGGATATGAAATGTTATGATATTTGTGGGGGTTATGAAAACACTCATAGAAAGTGGTAGAGCACACATGTCACATAAAATGGTGCTATAACAATATAAAACCTACCAAAACTTAGTCTATGAGAAAATGATAGGAATTTATATTAGGGCGTATTACAATGGATGTGTTGAGGATGAAGGTGTAAAGGAGAAGAATGCCATTGATGATACACAAGCCTATGATAGAGATGAACAAGTCTAAAAAAGAGTCATAATAATTGAACATGGTGCCTATACTACATGCAAACAACTAGAGAATGCGACCAAGTCATGCTGTGAGAGGTAATTATAGAAGTTGTTAATGAAGGAAGGATAAGAGAGTTAGAAGATTTGAACATATCATTAGGATAAGAGGCTAGTTGATAGTTTCATGATAAAGTATATGTGTTAGAAGGACAAATAATATGACCTAGTGAAGAGACATCTATTGGTTGAGATGCCTAAACTAGGAATGCCTAATTAGCATATGTGTGGGTGTAGATTTATTGTTTATAATTGTTGCAGTGTATAGTATTTTTTGTTGATTACTATGAGAGATGAAAAAATGGGGATGTTTCCAAATTAGTGTTGAGTCACAGTTGGAGGTGGCACTGGTCAAGGAGACTAAGATATATAGAAAAGGGAGACTAAAATAATTCACATGGTTAGTCTATAACACAATAGAACCAATATAGTACGGGAACCACACCTTGAGCCTTTGTTTCATGTTCAAGTACCCCCAATATTCTTATCTAATAATAGTTTTAGTGCATCATTTAGTAGTCAGGGTATGAGTAGGTAGTATGAGTATACCAATTAAAAATGGGGGAGTGTCCTAGTGAGTAGTGTTAGCATATCTGCAAGTGTAGTGACCTAGACCCTGTAATTCAATGTGGACCAAGATGTTTTGTATTATTACATAGTTCAACGAGCA
Organism: Picea abies; assembly: GCA_900067695.1. Lineage (NCBI taxonomy): Eukaryota > Viridiplantae > Streptophyta > Pinopsida > Pinales > Pinaceae > Picea > Picea abies. The sequence goes on from CBVK0102051765.1 coordinate 16,222, forward strand.
ATATGGATACTCTAATAGGCATTTTTGTGTTGTAGCTACCAAATTTTTTATATAAAAGGTGATGGATATGTTCAACAACACTCGTTCACTTGTGATGCCATATGCAATGCAAGAGGTATTTATATAGATACTTAGAGGTTGGAATACCATACAAGATTGATGAGGAGGACCTTGTAGTGGTACATACATAGATCACTCTTCCATGAATATTAAGAACATTAGATGAAGTTAAACAATGTTTCATAACTTAGTTTCAAAAGACAAAGACAAAATGTAACATAGTATAATTAAGCTTAAATACATCAAGTAGAAGCTAGGGGAGTCTTCTTGATAATATGAAAAAAGATTCAAGGTTCTAATGAGTAGGCTTACTTGCAAGGTTCAATATGTACCACAAAAGGAGTGTTTATAGGTGGACTCCTCCCTCATACTAGGACACCTTTGAGGCAACAAAAATTGAATAATTGAATACTTGAAGGGAGGAATTCTAGCATGAAATGTGCCTCGAGTCCATTATGGGACTATGAAATAATTCCTAACCAATCTCAAGGATCCGTCAACATCAATGTTTGACCTTATATAAATGGATACAAGAACTAGGAAAATGTGAGGGATGGTGGGAGAAAGTATGGTGCACAAACTATTGGGAAAAAAGCTACTTGAATAATTATTTCTTAAAAATGAGGGGAGACATTGCACTTAAACCAACACAATTCCCATTGTCATTGCACCAACATGAGAATGTTGTGTGATCTATAGGAAGTGTGATTTCCCTCCTATGGACTATCTTTTATTGGATAACTACACTAGCACAATAAGCATTATGTACTATGAATTTTGGAAGTCCAAGTCACATAATTCAAATAATTGTAGGGATGTACAAGACTTGGCATAAACTTTTGAGAGAACTAAGTTTAGAGTGAAAGATAACAACAATGTTGGTAGTTTGGAGGCAAAGAAGGTGATAACATGTGAGGTAGAGGTGGTCGATTCCACATTAGATGTTTCAACTATGATGAGATGGGACATATATAAGGAAAATGATCTCATCCAAGGAAGTTAAGGTTTGGTCATTGCAAAATAGTAGGGCATGCCATAAAGGATTTCCCTAAATTAATACAGAAGTTGGAAGTTAGGGAAAAAAGGAAAAGACATTCTAACCTTGTAAATTATGAATGTAGATTAACTAGCTATGCTAATGTGTCAACAATAAACTTTGTAACCTAGTGATGAGTTTGCACAATAGTTTATGCAGGAGCTAACCTACCAAATTAGACTAGGAAATCAAGAACTGTTCCACTGAGGTTAGATACTTAAACGAAAATAAGTTTTATAAGATAATATTTGATACTAATGTGGCACAACTACTGTTGCACACCTTGGCACCATTGATGTGACACAAATACCTATCATGAGATAAGGGGTAGGAATGAAAGTTAAAGAACGTAAAACTTCCCTACAGAAGGAGGAAGGGATGACAGAGCTAATGAATGAGTTAGTAAGATATTTTTTTTAAGATATTGGATAATGATAAGTTGTCCAAAAGGTTGTGCATTACCTTGAAACAACTAATAGTAGGAGAGGAGGATGTCACTATAATCAATGTTCCTTTTCCAAAACATCGTACCTGCAAGGTAGGAAAGAGTACACTAATAAGAACATGTCATAAGTTTCAACATGAAAATTTGAAGTAAGTTATTATGTTGGAGTTAGGATCATATGTAAATATCTTGCCTTATGGGGAAACCAAGTTTGGTATACTTTCCCATTCACTCATAGCTTATTGAATAATATAAGTTTTAGCCCATTAGAGGATTGGAAAATGTGGAGGTTGAGCTTGGATATGTCAAGACCATTATTTATTTAAAGGGATCATGGATGAGAAGGGCTCATACACTACATTGTTCAAAATTTTGTGAGCATTTCACAATGATTCCATTAAGTTGAATGATAAGAATATGACTTTTGAAGCTAAACGGACGAGGGTTGTGCAACGGTTAGGTCCATAGTAGGGACAGATATATATTGAACATGTTTGAGATGATCTTGAAAAATGTATGGTGGATCATATATACATTCTTATTACAAATTTATTAGAGATGAATATGTGAATGTCACTACAAATGGAGTGAGTGGTAAATTCAAAGAGTATTTGCACTTTTGACATTGATTTTGAATAATTTGCAAGAACGTGTTCCTGTGCTTGTTGGGAATGAGAGAAAGCGATTCATGGTAGCGACCGGTCGTATGAATCATCGGCTGAGGAGATGGGGTTTGAGCAGAGCGGAGCGCTGAGAGTTGCATATGACGAAGTGAGCTTCCAACGGTAGCTCTGTTTGATCGAGGATTTTCATGTTTCACTCTTAAAACTTGTATTTATTTTTATGTGAAAATATAAGATGATATATCAAATGTATATATTAAGTGGACACATTTGTTTTCAATATTTTTCAAGTTTTCTTTGATTTTTTTTTAAAGCTTCCTTAATAGGTATAAAGTTGGATGGCGTTAATTAGCAGATCAAATGTATATATTAAGTGGACACATTTGTTTTCAATATTTTTCAAGTTTTTTTTTTTTTTTTTAAAGCTTCCTTAATAGGTATAAAGTTGGATGGCGTTAATTAGCAGATTAATTATTTAATTATTGAATTATTGAAGAAGTTTGTATATGTATATTTTTATAGATTTTATAGCTAAGCTAAAGATCTTTTGTTTCACTAATATACAATATAATTTAATTGTGATTAAAAAAATAAATTACATATAATATTATATTAAAATTAAATTCTTTACCAGTGAAAAAAATGGACAAATTAAAATTACAATGAAGCAAAGCAGCAAAAGCTTTTGGATAATTAGGTGGTGTGATAAAGCATAAAGATAAAAAAGCAATGGATTTATAATATTATTTTGTTATTACTTCAGTTTTAATTTGTAATGATGACGTGGAAAGCGTTTAGGAGATGAAATAAACTAAATATTGTTTTAGATTATAATAATAATATTTTTTATTAATAGATTAATTGTATTTTTGAATAGGTTTAATAATTAAGAATATGTGGAAGATATGTAATTTTTTTTAGATTTTTAATAATCAAATCTATGTCTATGTGAAGTGAAGGATATGTGTATTTTTTTAAAATTTTTAATACTTAAATCATCTTTTTTCACAAATAAAAGAGTTTCATATACTAATTACCAATTGATATATAACTTTATCATGACTTTAGAAATAAATTATTATAATAATTACAAAATTCAATTTAATTATTATAATAATCACAAAATTCAATATACTAATTATCAATTGATATATAACTTTCCCATGACTTTAGAAATAAATTATTATAATAATTACAAAATTAAATTTAATTATTATAATAATCACAAAATTCAATGGAATGATTGAATAATAAAAACTTTAAAAAGAAAATCATAATCTTTATATTTTTATATAAGTTAAAGATTTTTAATTTTAAAATTTATGAAAATGAATTTTTATGTATATATTTAACATGAGTAAGGAAATATAGTTTAAGAGGTTAATCTGCTAATTTTGTAAAGGATATCTTAAACATATATCAAATGGATATGTCACATGAAATTCTTTTGCGCACATGTGATGTGAATATCTTTCTTGGAGTTTTGAATATTTTGCAAATGTGGATGAATAAAGCAAAAGCTGACAGCATTGATAATGGGTTCAAATATAAAAGTATACTAGTATAGTTGTTAATTCGCAGTTGGTGAATGCAGAAAGGTGGTTTATGGTTGTTAAAAACGCAAGCATGCATTGTAATCTAGCACAAACGATTGTTGACAGTTGGTGATGCCAGCACAGAAACGCGGTCTAATACTTGTGTGGATAACTTAATATTTTTTAATCAGGGAGATGTGGCAATAAGTTAGTGAACATTGTAATTTTTAAACATGATTAGGTAAATGTAAAAAAGTAAACATATAAATGGATGTCTTTATAATAGCTCAGAAGTCAATGGATGAAATCAGAGCCATTCATTTATTATGACGACTAAGAATATTCTAGGCATATTTAATCTCGTCCATATAAAACGTATTAAGAACTAAAAACCTATTAAATGTGCCCATTATCAATAAGTATACGCCTTTTTGTTTAATAAAACCAAATTCTTTACATCTGAACACTTACACACAATTTCAGACAAAAACAAGTGGAAAAATCAGGTCAAATTATGATATAAATATTGCATGTGGAGAAATTATGATATAAATATTGGCATGAGAAAGGAAAGATGGTCCGCTGGATGCAACTTCACGTGCAATAAGGCAACAACCCAGTGATTATTGAATAATTATATTTTATCTTTTAACTCTCTTGAGATCCACATCGACTTCCTAAATAAACCATTCAATTTTTCATTCACATTTTGCTTATTAAGGAATTTATAAATTTAATAAGGAATTTATAAATTTATTTAGGATATAAAATTTAAATTAATAAGTTATTTAAAAAAGTATATGATTATTGGTAAAATAGTATTTTTTTTTTTAATTTAAATTGAATATATACATAAATTTAATACATTGAAAAATCTTAAACATTTAGATTATATAAATTTAATAATTAAAATTTGCAATTTCAAACTAACTTGCTAATTAATACCAAATAAAAATTCAAAACTTAAAACCTTTAAACTACCTTTAAAAAGAAAAAAAAAAGTATTTTTAAATTATTTTTTATATTAGAAATCTTGTATTCTATATTACTAAAGTTATATTTGAATTTAATTTTTTATCATTTAAAATAAATAAAGTAGCCCACAAGGAGTGTAGACTCATTGTCAAGTGTACCCATGCATATGAGGAAGTGAGCTAAAAAAAGATTTTTTTCCTCATAGAAGAGTAAAAATATTCTAATATATTAAGGAATCTAAGTATAGGTTTGTAGGGAGTGGCAAATCCAACAACAAAAAAACCAAAAAATGATAGTTTAAGAGACCACAAAAGTAAAAGAAACTCATAGGTTGTTAAAAATGTGATAAATTAGTAGATATAAAAGAAGCTCTCCAAAAATCAACTTAAAATTACCTCATTTTGTACCTAAAGAAATAACAATCTTTTCTAACAAAAAAGTGCCTGAAGAGTATCAAAACATTAAAAGGAGAATATAAAATGAGCAAATTAGCAATGCTTACCAAGGTTTCACTCGAACTAGAGCTAAAAGTGAAAAATAGGTCAATGACATCATGATCTTTAACTAGTAGGGATGATATATTAAAAGGAAAGTATGAAATAATTCCGAACACGTCTCAAGGATCCATCAACATGGGTTTACCTTGTATAAATGGATACAAGAACTAGGAAAATGTGAGGGATGGTGGGAGCAACTATGGTACACAAACGGTTGGAAAAAAAACTACTTTAATAATTATTTCTAAAAAATAGGGGAGACATTGCACTTAAACCAACACAATTCCCATTTTCATTGCACCAACATTAGTATATTGTGTGATCTATAAGAAGTGTGATTTCCCTACTATACACTATGTTTTATTGGATAACTACACTAGCATAATAAGCACCATGACTATGAATTTTGAAAGTCCAAGTCACATAATTAAAACAAATTGTAGGGACCTACAAGCCTTGGCATAAATGTTTGAGAGAATTAACTTTAAAGTGAAAGATTGGCATAAATGTTTGAGAGAATTAACTTTAAAGTGAAAGGGAAAGATAACAACAATGTTAGTAGTTTGGAGGCAAAGAAGGTGATAATAAGCGAGGTAGAGGTGGTTGAGTCCAAATTAGAGGTTTCAACTATGATGAGATGGGGCATATATTAGGAAAAATCTCTCATCCAAAGATGTTAAGGTTTGGTCATTGCAAAATAGTAGAACATGCCATAGGAGATTGGACACATTTATTGCACATGAAAGTTCCTTTGGCACACATGTGATGTGATGGTTTTGAATCTTTTTAAGGTTTCTTAATTCTTAAATGCATAAAGCTGGAGAGCATCAATGATCAAAGTAATCATGAATGAATATATATATATATATATATATATATAATATGAAAAATTTATGAATTATAATGAAGCCTTACGATAATATTATTATTATTGTAAGGTTTTATTATAATTCATAAATTTTCCATATTATATATATATATATAATATGGAGAATTTAAGAATTACAATGAGGAAAAGTATCAAAAGCATTAGGTGGTGTAATAAAGCATAAAGATTAAGTAATAATGTATTTATAATATTCTTTTATTATTTTTTCATGTTGAGTGATGATGTGGAAAGTGTTTAGGATTAGATTAAATAAATAAATTATGATGATCAACACTTTTTGATATAATAATAATAATGTTTTTAAATAAATAGATAATTTATATTTTAACGTTAATTTTTTTTTAAGTTAAAAAGGGAGGATTTCTATTACTTCAAAAAATATAGTATAAAAAGAGTGGAACCAAGGGGACCTGCAACGAAGGGAAACCATGCCCCTAAACCTTGGACACACAGTTTCCTTAGATCATATGTCATAGATGAGAGAATATCTATCGGCTGACAAACGATGAACTGGTGAGGGCATACAGTATCAGGGGCCCATTGATCCATATTAACCAAAACAAGAAGGAAAAGCAAAAGAAAATAATAGGAGCTCAACCTTAGACAGAGCTTCCTAGAGAGAACCTGGGGTCATCTGCATTAGACTCTTGATTGAGCATGGGCGGCTGATGGGATCTTTCTTCGTTTGGTGGGGGATGACCTTATGTTGTTGTCTCTACTCCTCATCATCGTCGATCAGGATCGGTCTGTGTGGAGTGCCCGGGGGGATGACCGTTTTCTTTCCTTTCTCCGACTGGGCTTGACGATGATCTGGTTGACTGACTCTAAACTTGAGACCATGCCGAGAGTGGAAAAAGAGCTCGAATTTTCCTTCCAGGATATGGACTACCTAGAGGAGATCAACATTGTGTCTCTAGGTCTCAATGATGGCCCGAGCCACTAGAGATTTGTTCATCTAGTAGTCTTCCGCCATCTAGAAGTACTTAGTATCCCGAGTATGGGGGTTATCTGGATCGGGCATCCAGTTGAACGCATCTTGAATTATCTCCTCTGCTCTGGTTCTCTGTCTTCTAGAAAGGACTTTTGGTTCTCGATTGTGTTGGTTGCCTCTACCTCCTCCAGATCGCAATGGGTCCAAAACTGTTCCTCTCCCGCCCTCGCTTCTTTTTTTACCCTGGTGGGGCATTGGGTTTCGTGCGAGGATGACGCTTCCTTGTCATGGCAGCTTGAATGACCTCTCTTTTGTTTTTTGATCCAGCGATGAGCCATGATTCTTCTTAGACTAACTCTAGTAATCACTCTGATAGTCGGTGTAGAGGTAGCCTGGAGACAACATCGACAGGAGAAAAGGATGAGCCTTTTCTCGCGACTGTTGAATTTAAGAGGGTTGATCTCATCATAGTTTCTATAAGCTGGAGTATTCTGGATCTGAAACTATCCTTGGAAATATTTCTCATTGCTATCAATGATATCAGTTATGCTGGAAGGACGTCTGAAATTCATCTCCCAACTGTCAGGATTGCCTGTGATGTGTTTACAATGTAACCGACTATAACTAACTTGCCCTTTTGAGCATGTCTTGCTCGTCTGGGCATCCTGGCCACTATTTAGCATGCGGAAAATCACCAGTTTCTAGACCATCCTTACCCAGAGGGTCTCTACTGTGTATGTCCTTATGATTTAATGGCCTCATCTTGTCACTCATGTTTCCCAACAGGTTCCCATCTATTGTTTCGTGCTTGGGGGGAATGACCATTTCGTGGAGGCTGCTCTATCTCTCCCACCAAGGTCTGAGCCGTTCTCTTCCATCTATCCAAGGTTGACACATCATGCGAAGAGCCATGTTCACAGGTGTTCCCACCGACATGTATCTAAAACCTCTTCCAATCAAATAGGTCGTCTTGACACCCACAGTGGATCTGACCATCCACACCAGTTGGAAGTGGGTCCCTCGTGAGCCAAACCCGCAACTGCTCTGTCAAGTTGACACCTACGTTGGCCATGCAGTTGACCATCTAGTTGGCTTCCCTCCTGATTAGCTCTGTGACGATTGCTGAAATGGAGGCAACTAAATTTTTGAGGGCAACAAAACCATGGTTCAGGCGCCCGTTCTGTATCATGTTTTCTGTTCTCCCCCCATTCATGAGGCATTGAATACCTCTGATAATGAGAAGGGAGTCTCCTTCTACCTCTAGTGTTGAGAATCCTTTCTCCACAGCTAATTCTAGAACTCTCTTGAGGGAAGCCAACTCTACTACGTTGTTTGTCGTAGTTCCTCGGGGGAATGTGTAGAGGAAAATGGTTTCACCATGATGATTTTTAAAGATCCCTCCTGCCCCTACCAAACCTGGGTTTCCCTTTGGAGCATAGTGAAAATTGAGCTTGACGAATCCCTCTTGTGGGGGTTTCCAGTAGTCTCGGATCTTGGCGTGGACCTTCTTTTTCTCCAAGGGATATTATTCGCGGCTTCGTCCAGGTTCCAATTTCTAAGGATCTTTCCAGTAGTCTCAGATCTTTGCGTGGACCTTATTTTTCTCCAAGGGAATGCACCTGGAGGTCTTTCACTGGCCATTGGACCACTACAATTGATTCAAATAGATTCTTGTATATGAGCTCCCAGAGTTGACTTATGGTAAGGATTTGTCTTTGAAAATTCGCCTATTCCTTTCTTTCCATGCATTCCACATAAGGAGGTCTGGGAAGATCTCCCAGAGTTTGATGAGGATGTCATCATTAAAGGTATTTTATTGCCATTGTTCTATAGTTTACACTGCATTATCTTTTTGGAGGTCTGTTTTGCCTAAAATTAGAAGCCTTTATGTCTCATAGTTGTCTGGTGAAGATACAGTTGCTTAAGATATGATCTTGGGTTTCTTCATTCTCCTGACAAAGGATGCACCTTAAAGGCCCGACAAACCCTTTCCTGAGAAGCCGATCCCATGTTAGGCTTTTTTTGTGGGCCAACAACCAAAGGAAAGTAGAGAATTTAGGCCAGAGAGAGCTACTCCAAATTTTGTTCCAAATGGGTTTGTTTTGTTGAGTGCCTTCCATTTGCAGAAGCTTATAAGCAGTTTGGTATTTGGAATCTCAATTACCTTGGGGACCCCAATGAATGATGTCCTCCCCTGAGTTAATCTCGATATGTCTATCTTGGAGCATTCGAGAGATCAAATGCTTCAATTCCTCCATCCATTGGACTGGCCATTCCTCTAATGCTTTCCAGGGTCTCATGAAAGTGGAGTCCAAGGGGGGTTCATTTTTCCAAAAATGGTGTAGATTCATCCATCCTGCCCTCTTGAGGGCGTTCCTTAGAGGTAGGAACCGGTCATCTCCTCCTAAAGTGGGTGGTTGTTCCCACACATAGTCCCAAAAGAGAGTTGACTTCTTGTCATGGACTTCCTAGAAATAATGGGCTTGAACCATATTCTGATTCTGCCAGGTGTTATTCCAAATAAATGAGCCCATATTTATACCCTCTGCGTGGATTATGATTTGGAGAGGAATGTGATGGGTGTACTTTGACTTCCAGAGCTTGGCCCAGAGGGCTGCAAGGGACTTGAGCCAACACCACGAGAGCCTGGATGCCAGAGTGGAGCTAATCAGATGAGGGTCTTTGAGACCTTGACCTCCTTGGGACTTAGGGGGGCAGAGAAAGCTCCAAGTGACTAGGGGCCATTTAAAATTTTTTGAAGGACCACCCCAAAGGAATTTTCGTTGAAGAGTCCTCATTTTCTGAAGGTACTTCACAGGCACTGCCATGAGAGAAAAGAGATACACTAGGAGTGAGGAGAGGATCGAATTGATCAGGAGGACTCTCCCTGGTAAGGACAGGGAGCGGTGAGTCAAACTTTTTATCTTGGCTTTTATTTTTTCTAGAATGGTCTCCCACGAGGGGTTGTGGTGGGATTTAAGGAGCAGGGGGGATCCCAGGTACTTTGTTGGGAGGGTTGAGACAGGAAAGCCTAGGAGATCAACTAAGTGGTTTTTCACATTATGGGGGGTATTGAATAAGAACATTTGGGAATTTTCCTAGCCTATGACTGATCCCGAAGAAAGGTTGAAAAGTGATAGAAGGGACTTAAACCCATAAACTTCTTTAATTGTTGGGGATCCCATCAATAAGTTATCATACACAAATTGAAGGTGGGACAGAGCCTCTTCTCCCTCGAGGAGGGGAAGACCTTTCATCACTCCTTATCTTTTTTCTTGGGAGAGGTTGTGGCCCATACCTTCCACTAGAGTTATGAAAATAAAGGGGGAGAGAGGGTCTCCCTGGTAGAGGCCTCTCGAGCCATTTAAGGTTTTAGAAGGAGATCCATTTATTAGGATAGAAAATAAATCCTTCGAGACCAAGTTCAACACCCAGGTGACCCATTCTTCCGCAAAGTTGAAGGCTAACAACATCCTTCTTAAGCAATCCCAGTTCATCCTGTCATAAGATTTAGACATGTCTAGTTTCATCATCATACCCACCTTTTTGGAAATTTTAAGAGAGTGAATCGCTTCATGCACTATAATGATGTCGTCAAGGATTTTCCTTCCTTCCAAAAATCCCCCTTATTCCTGGGAGATAATAAGTGGGAGGACTGATTTGAGCCTGACTTCTATTAGCTTAGAAATAATCTTATAAATGACATTACATAGAGATATAGGGAGAAACTTATCTGCAGTGTTGGCTCCTTTTACCTTCAAAATGAGTGTAATAAAAGTGGCATTGAAGGCTCGAAGGATACTTTTGTAAGTGCTTGATTCCTCGACCACCTTCCAGATGACTTGTCCCAAAATCGACCAACCTACTTGGTATAAATCCACTATGAAGTCGTCCAGTCCTGGAGACTTTCCTGGGGCCATACTTTTCACAATTTCCTCCACCTCTTCAAATGAAGTAGATGAAGTTGGTCGCATCAATGCCTGAGAATGTTCTGGTTTCACTAACCTTGGGATGGCTTCGATTATCTTTGAGATTGCAGCCTCTCGGTTGATTGCTGGTTCAATAAGGAGATTTTGGAAGTAGTTGAGAAGCTTTGATTCTACATCCTCTCTCCTGGATTTATCTCTTCTGTCAGGGGCTTTAATGGCTACAATTCTATTTCTGTTTTTTCTTTGAATTAGGGAGTTGTGAAAGAAACATGTGTTTTTGTCCCCTTCTTTTAACCATTGAATCCTTGATTTTTGTTTCCAGAGGATTTCTTCCTGTCTTTCTCTTTTGGATATATCCTCTTTGATCCTAACCTCTCTGGCTGGGAGGTCAGGGGTACCCAAACCTTGAATGCCCAATTGTTGAATTTCCTCCATTTCTTGGTTTAACTTATTTTTTTCCTCGAAGATATTCCCAAAAACTTCCTTATTCCATTTCTAGAGACGATGGTAGACATGTTTCATCCTTTTTGAAACTGGAACATTTTTGTGCCGAAGATATTTGGTTGCTTGTTCCACCAACGTTCGAGGTTAGGAAAGAAATCATGATGTTCCAGCCATAGCTTCTCACATATGAATGGAGTTGGGCCCTGTTTCCATACATGGTCCCATTCCAGGGCTATTGGCCAGTGGTATGATTCCTGAAGGGGAAGGACCTTGACCGCTACTCCTTGTTTTTCAATGATGGTATTTTCTGATAGCAGAAATCTATCTAAACTAACAATAATTATGTGTTCTTTACCCCTTCTGTTACTCCAAGTGAAGGTACCATTTTTGGTTGGGACGTCTACTAGTCCTAGCTTTACTATTAGATATCCAAAGTCCTTACTCTCCTGATCTAGTCCGCAGATACCTCCTTGCTTCTCCAAAAGGGAGGTGATCATGTTGAAGTCTCCTCCTAGGACCCAAACTTTGTTCCTCATAGAATCTCCAATTAGGTTTAATTCATCCATGAAATTTCTCTTCAGATGAGGCACATTTGGGCCGTAAACATTGGTGATGTATCCTTCTTCCTCTGTTCCAATACACCTAAATTTGAGAGTCAGATGTCTGGAGGTGGAAGAGAATCCCTGCATTTCTATGAGATCGGGATCCGAGAACGTAGCTAGACTGCTATAAGTTCCTCCCACTGCCATCCATCTCGCCTCACTACTAGACCATACTTTCTAGGTTATCCTTTTCATGGTTTCATTGTCACATTTTGTTTCTTGAAGGAGGATTATATCCACCTTTATCTTGGATATTTTTATTTTTATTTTAACATCCTTTGTTTGGAAGAGCTATTCATTTCCATAATATTCCAGGATGTAATCTTCATATTAAATTTTTTTGTTGGGGGGGGAAGTAGTTGTCTGAGAGACAGACTACTTGTCCCGAGTCCACCATTTAAGCTCTTGTTTCCTCTATTTTTTGGTGATAAGGTTTTCTTCCTCTTCTTTTTCTCATCACCTGATTGTTTCTTGGTATCTTTAAGGGTGTTGGTCTTGTTACCCATACCTCCAAAATATGTTGGAGCATACTATGTGGACTTTCCTTTACCTTTTACAGGGTCTAATTCAGATTGCAATTTATGGATATAATCGATGGTTAGTGATCTAGGAGGATCTGAAATGCTCAAAAATCAAAGTTCTCCAATTCTCATTAACTCTACATCATCAAAAGTGCTCGTCGCAAGATTTTTGGTGGCGCAAACAGATTGAAAAATGGAGTTCGTATGCAAAAGTTATCACAATATGAAGTTTGGGTCAAACATGTAAAAAGTCAACGGTCAAAGGGTCAAAGTGATATGTGGCATATTCAACATGTGACACTTGGAAGATTCTGTGCTCGATAAGTGGGAGCTATTGCAATTGACACATGGAATTCCAGATCTCGACATTTGGTAGTTTTTGATGTTGACAAGTGGCAAGGGGTGATTGGTCCACATGGTATGGTTTTGGCCAACCATGGGCTGACATGTGGCCCAATCACAGGGTGCCACATTTCACCCTGGATGGGGCCTAGAAGGGACGAATGAAAAATGTTGTATAACTCCATGGGAGTCGAACCCATGACCTATCAATATAACAAAGTCCTAGCACTAGTGCACTAGCCACAAAGGCAAGAACCAAACTTTAAAAAAAATCCACTTTTAAAAAAATTAAACATTAAAGCACATTTTCATGGCTAAGGGAGGCGCACCCTATTGGGCGTTAGGTCATATGGCAGGGGCTATGACCCAGGGCACGACCTGGGCATGGGGTCTTAAAGGGTCTAGCATCGGGCCACATGTCACCCATATAGCCACAAAAAGTGGTGCGTGCCTTATTTTTGGGTGCTTAACCATTATTTGCCAATTTAGTGGGCTTTTACCTCATTTAATGCATTTTTGCTGATTTTTGTGGCCATGGGAGTCGAACCCATGACCTATCAATATAACAAAGTCCTAGCACTAGTGCACTAGCCACAAAGGCAAGAACCAAACTTTAAAAAAAATCCACTTTTAAAAAAATTAAACATTAAAGCACATTTTCATGGCTAAGGGAGGCGCACCCTATTGGGCGTTAGGTCATATGGCAGGGGCTATGACCCAGGGCACGACCTGGGCATGGGGTCTTAAAGGGTCTAGCATCGGGCCACATGTCACCCATATAGCCACAAAAAGTGGTGCGTGCCTTATTTTTGGGTGCTTAACCATTATTTGCCAATTTAGTGGGCTTTTACCTCATTTAATGCATTTTTGCTGATTTTTGTGGATTTTTGGTCAAAAAGAGTGGATCTGGAGCTCAGAAAGAGGCCAAATTGTTGGGAGAAGTTGGGAATTCGACCCCAACTCTTTTTCTACATAAACTAGGCCTGTGTGCCATCAACATACAATGATTTTGTTGCAGGGATGTGGAGAGAAAGCTTATAGAAGAAATACCATTTTTTTCGGTTCTCATGTTGTAAGAGGCCTTTTGAGCCCATTTGAGAGAGGATTTTGGTGAGGTCTTTTGCATATGAACATGGAGGTTATGTAAAACAGATGCATAGTGATTGTGCAGTAGATTGTAATCATCTTGTTGATGTAACTGATCATTTGGAGAAGAGAAATAAAGCAGTCACCACTAGAATCGGGACCCAGAGACGTAGCCACACCTTTGTGAACTTCGTTATCAAACTTATTGTGTCTCTATTTATCTCTTACTGTTTTCCTTCCTTATGTAATTTCTGCACTTAATAATTGTTAATTCCGCATAATAACTATGAGTTTATGTGTTTCACATTCTTATCGATCCGGTGCATAGTATACATAAACTTAACTTGCAAAATTTGTTAGTAAAACCTCTCATTTTTAGATCACATTTTTTGTATTAGAGATTTTGGTTTTGAAGGTTTTACAGGAATTGCAAGCATTGGATGCTCACTAGAGCCAAACTCAAGCAAGGAGAATGCCAACTTGAGGATTTTAATCCAGATATTTAAAGGAGACCTCATAAACAGGAGATGTCTTCACCGAGGAAGCTAGGTCCTTATGCATCTGAGGACGATTTCTTCGAGGCATTTCAATTTATGAAATCCATGGTAGATGAGATTTACCATGAAAGAGGACAATGAAGAATTTCAAAGGTTGAAGAAGG
>CBVK0102051773.1:0-28186 GCA_900067695.1 Picea abies
TAAAAAAAACATGTAGAAAGACAAATTAGTTGCAAAATATATGATATTATGAAAACATGCACATTTGTACATTAATATAGATAGAAATGGCATCCATGGACCATAGTACATCAAATATTAATCATTCAAAATTCAAATTTCAAGGCTCAGGCATCAACCGTCTAAATTCTAGCAATTACAAACTTACAAACCAACATACAAAATTTTAAGCCATATTGATATAATAGAAAGTAGACCATAAACTTATGAAATAACATCAGTTATCCAACAACTGTCAACAATAACATGACTCATGACTCATGAGTATGACCAAATAGTTATGTTTACAAAATAGGCCATCTATACTGGTGAGTGGTAACTGAAGTATGAAGACCGAAAGGTCCAAAACAAGAAAGTTTGAACTGAGCTAGTTGCTAAAATTTAAATACTATGAATCTATCATCTAGATTCTAGATTCTATACTATGTAGACTATGACATATAAAGTAATGAAAAAGGAGAAACATGGAACAACTATCACAGGAGCCTCCTTTCACCACCACGATTGCTACGTAGGCCTCCTTGTGGTGGTGGTGGTGGAGCCTCATGAGAAGGAGGAAACTCTGCAGAAGTAGATGTAGACGACCGCGGCGGAAGTGAAGATGAGGCCCCTAGTGCTGTAGCTGGATTCCTGGACATGGGGAACACGGCAGTGGATGAGGGTCGCATCTTGACATGATCATCATCATTCAAAAGAGCATTCTCCAATTTCTCTAAAAGCAATACTCCATCCTCCAAATTATCCTCCTCTNNNNAAAGCAATACTCCATCCTCCAAATTATCCTCCTCTGGATTGTTGTCCCAATGCTTCAAGTTTTTATCCATCTTTGCTTCCTCACAGTAATGGGACAACAATCGTAAGTTGTAATGAACATAAACCAAGCTCTTTGTCTGACCTAGATTCAACCTATTTCTTTTGACGCTATGGATGAAACTGTAAGTGCTCCAACACCTCTCTGCAGAAGAAGTGTTCACCACCTGTGAAAGCACCCGTGTTGCCAAACGTTGCAGTTGTGGGGTAGCACCACCATGCATGTTCCACCACTCAAGAGAACTCAGATTCCCTCGATCTCTAATTGCATGGTTGGTCCCAAAGGCACCATTGCTAAGGATGTAATAGCTCAATTGTCTCCTTATGTTGTCACACTCCTCGTCCGAGACGAATTTTTCTAATGCTTTCATATAACCTGTTTGAACCTCTGGATCTTGGTGTGGTCTTTTCTTGGTCCCACCACCAGGTGTTGGTGATGAAAACCATGATGCATGATAGTATTTAGCTGTTAGAACATATGCTAAGGCATGTAGTGGAATATTTAGCATTTCCCACTGCTTTTCCACCTCTACACGAAGTTGATTATAGAGGTTAACATCTCTAGGCTCAACAATGTCTTTAATCTTCCCTAGCATGCTATCCATTTGCTCATACACCTCTCCAATGATTGGCCGATCTGAATCTACAAACTTGATAATGTAATAAATTGGCTTGGTGAATTGCAAAACATACCGAACCTGTGACCAAAACTGACTGTCAAGAATTGTCTCCTTCACTGCATCAGCACCTTCTCTATCATTGCTCAATTCATCCCATGCATCACTCATCACCATAGCACCCAAAGCTTGTCTCACCTTCAATAGGAGCCTAAATGTGAGGTAATAGTAGCAAATATAGTTTTTCTTAAGTAGTTGCAACCTAGAGTGAGTGTTGTAGAAGTAATTGACCCTTGTATGCCCGGTGAAAAATTTGATGAGTTGCTTCCCTCTCTTATTCAACTGATTAATCCATCCACATTCTCTATGCTTGACAATATCATGCATCAAAAGGTTCAAGGTGTGAACCAAACACCCAAAACAAAAGATGTGTGGATGAACTCGCTCAATGATTTTACCTACTCCCTTATAGTTTGCTGCATTATCAGTGATTACTTGAATCACATTAGAAAGACCAACATCATTAATTGTTTTCAAGAGAAGATCTGAAATGTTTTGGGAAGATGCAATGATTGAAGAGGAGTCATGTGTTGCAAGAAACACTGCACCAGTAGCAGAAACACCAAGAACATTGATCAAATGTTGGTTTCTAACATTTGTCCAACCATCTGATACAGTGGATACCCCGTAGTCCCCCCATTCATCTGTAAACCGTGTTAGAGCTCTTTGAATTTTTTGTTTTTTCCCTATCAAGTAACACAGTTCTAGCTTTCTCTTAGTTGGGGCTCTTGTATCCTTTGGGGGCTTCATTGATTCCCTTGACAAGATCATGCCAATAGGGGGAGCGAAGCACATTGAATGGGATACCACAAGCATAGAGAAATCGGACCACTTTTGCATCCACCTCATCCCTGCCTCCAATATCAATGAAATATGCTATTGTTCTTTTAGATCCAGAGGTTCCAAAACCATGAGGAGATGGAGATGCGTTGCCACCAAAACGAGATGAGGCATCGGATTGAAGCTTTTGTTTTTACCACGCTTTTTTTGTGCATCTTCCTCTATCTTTATGTATCTTTGTCTCTCTTCCATGGATATATTAGGGCAAACATTGATCCCAATAGACCCCTTATTGTAATCAGTCTCCATTACACCACAAAGATGCCTCTTCACATGGGTATATGAACCGGTATAAGCTTTTCCTTTATGGAAATTATGAGGACATAAAAATTTAGTGGTTCCACCACCTCTTCCATCCTCTAGTTTTGTCACACATCCCCACAAGGGTCTCAATGCATCTTTGTCATTTGTTTTTCCCTCTTCATTGTCCTCTTCCTCCTCTTCAAGTTCAAACCCTTCATTACCTTCATATTGTGGGTCATGATCATCATGAGAATCACCACTATCCTCTTCTTCCCTTTGATACCTCCTCCCCGTCAACACCATGAGAACCAAAAAAGGAATGAAAAACCAAAAGAAGACCATTTTCCTCAAGTTTAGATGAATAGCCTGCAATAAGATGAGGGAGAAGAAGGAATGGGAAAGAGTAGGTGAGGAGGACAAAAACATAAACAAGGTTAAGGCAAGGAAATGAGAGAGTTCGGGTTTGGGTTTACCTCTTTAGCTCTTGAAACTTGAATGTTGAAACTTGAGATAGATGGTTGCCTTTGTTCTCTCCTCAGCTCCTTTTTGCTCACTCTTCCAAGCTCTCCTTTGCTCTCTCCTCCAAGCTCTCCTTTGCTCTCTCCTCCAAGCTCTCACAAATTTGCACTCTCCTTCAATCTCTCCTTTGCTCTCTCCTCCTCTTCAAGCTCAAGCAAACATAGATGAAAGAATGAGGAGAATGGAGGAGGAAGAGCTCTTTTATTCTCCTCATTCCTTTCTCCTAAACCCTAAGCCTAGGTAGGTCCCACTCCCACTTACAAATTATTAAAAAAAAAAGAGTTTTTTTGGAGTCTGCGGGTCCTACGCAGGACCGTCCGGTCACCGGTCAAGAGCACATGGGGAGCGAGGTCGAGAGCGAGATGGGAGCGTACTCCCAAAATTCCGGAGCGTGGAGCTCCCGAAATTCGAGGGAGCGTCCTAAAACGTTCTGGAGCACGCTCCGGAATTTTGGGAGCGCACTCCCACCTTTGCTCCTTGGACGCTCTTGGGCTTAGGAGTGGGGGGAGGGCACTCCCTGCAACTATGGCTTAAACCCTAGCTAGAGAAACTTGCCTTGGGGAGTTAAAGGGTTTACACCCCCAAGGAGGTAGCTTCTCTAGCTCTTTCTTTCCATGACCCCATTAACCCAATTATCAAGAGCACTAATCATTTATTATTGCATTGGAGAAACAAAATCATTGCCTTGGAAAACATGATTTTAGAAGTTTTAAGTCTCTCTCTTTGGGGAAACATTCCTTGAGCCTTTCGCTCTCTTGCCTCACTAAGGCGTCCCCTTTCAACCACTACAAATTGTTGTTGTAATAGACACTAACCTACAGCCATTAAGGCTGCAATAACCCTAGGTGACTAACCGTAACTAGCTCCTAAACTAACCCTAGACTAGGCCTAAATTTCTGCCCTAACCCTCTACTAACCTAGGTGCATCAGTTGAGCTATTTACAAGTAATTTTTGTTGGATATTCTTTCTGATATAGGGCTTGGTTTGCTACAGCCATAAGGCTGATAACGTGACTGCAGAAACCCTAAAAGAAAAACACTTGTAACTTGTGCTTTAACCATCAAAGTTTGCCAACATATTCTACTTGGTTTAAGGCATTTCTTAGGTGGTTTCTTTACTGATTTCAGTGGCTGATTTTACTGTTGTTACAACAAGTTTTCTACAGCCATAACGCTGATAATATCTCTGCAGTAAGATTTTGTTTCATCCTTGCTATTTGTGCTAAAGTTGTAGCTTAATCATTGGTGAGTTGAGCTAGCTTCCACTAGCTTTATCTCTTGTTTATTTATCACATACTTAACACTTATTTTGCAGCCCTTGCTACCTTTATTGAGCTGATATATATCACTTATTGTTGCTGCAAGTTAGGGGTAGCAAGATTAACTTGCTTGTCCAACTAACATATTATACAATATGCTTGGTTTTCCTTGTGTCTCAGGCAGGTATTCACATTTGGCAGGTCACTCAAATTACTTGGCAACCCTCGGATCTTCCCAAGACTTCATTTCAACCCTTTCACATCATTTAGATTTGACCTCTAGGGACTTAATCTCATTCCCCCTAGGGTCATCAGGATTTCCCTCTTGAGGTGACGGGGACACCTGCCTAAGGTGACAGTGGGTAGGTGACCTCTTAGTTTTCACCATTTAGTGGTTGGGTCGAGCTTTGCCCAACCTACAACTTGTGCGATAACAGGTTGTATTGTTGATTAGGTTATCAATTACTAATGATATGCGTTTGCATGTACAGGATGCTATCAAGGTAAGTGACCTGCTTTTCTCCAAAATCTAATAAGGATCACACCAATCCTTGAACATGTGATGATCTATCCAGAAATTGGACAACATTTCACTATTATGTGAAGCTACATATCGATTGCTTGAACCACGTTGCTCTCAATGACCAACCTAAAGTGTTCAAAAGTCCTCAAAAGAAACATTTCACTAATAGCCCCAATGCATGTATAAATGTTTTCTTTTTTTCTGTTCTTCATACTTTCTCCAATAAAATGTTGCTGATGGATTCTTAAGAGGAACAAGTTCTAAATATATTATTTGATTTTATTCAATTTGAAAGGGAATGGCTCACAATATTACTAGGAATCCTAAAGATTCCTCATCAAAAAGCTATTCATTCTCAAAACCTCCACTAAATGTACAAACTATAATTCAAGAATATGTAAATTCTTAAGTGATATTGTTCTCAAAGATGTAACCCAAAATACCAAAACAGGTGGAAAGAATCCAAAAAATGGAAGGGAGCTATCAAAATTTAAGATTTATCCCTAGAAAACAATCTAGAAGAATTTGCCAAAAGCAATGCAATGAACTTGCACCAAAACATGTTAAATAGTTGCTTAATCCATGCACAGCAATATCTTGAATATTAGCATATCCAAAATGCCATGTATGCGAGACAACATTTTTAATGTTTCTTGAAATAAAGCTAAAAGCCATGTTCTTAGAAATTATAGCATGAATGTTGATGATTGGGCTCAATCAAACATTTTGGCTCTCCTGACCTAGGTCAACAAAGGCGCAAAACCCTTAATTGTACATGACATATTTTTTGTCATTTTGTAATATAGGACTAAGGTTTTTCATAGAAAAAATTTATTAAAAAAAAACGAAAAAAAAGAGATGGGATCCTATAATAGTTCCTAAAATGCCACAAAGTTGAGAAAAGGCCTTGTGGCACAATTTGTTCCCTTACTCCATTACAAATAGTCGAACATGTGCCTTTCTTGGATAAGAACCTAGTTCAAGATAATAAGACTAGAAGTGAATGTTCACAGCATAGATGAAATAATCGTAATCAGCAATTAATCATCAAGGGTCTCGAAAAGATTAAATCGGCAATAATTGGAAATAATCGGGAAAAATCAACCAATCTTGGCACACCTAGTGTAAAATGAAATAATCAGGATTATTTCAAAATATCATTTTGTTGATTGAATTGGGATTAATTAGGATTAATTTGATTAATCAAAGATTATTTCATCTATGGTTCAAATGATCTAACCCCCTTGTTCAATGATTTAAGCGTATATGGCAAATTTGTCTCATTTGTTCCTCTATATATTCTAGAAACACCTCTACACCAAGGAGAAAGAAAAAAGGTTACAAAATGTAGTTGTAGTGCAATCCTTAAGAAATGAGAATGAATGCTATTGTTGGTAAGTAGTCTTTAGATCCCATTGTTTAATACTCATAGATGTATATGGAATTCTCCTCTATTTTCATCTTTATACATTCTACAAGCATGTCTAGACAGGAAAGAGAGCAAATGATTAAGAAACCTAATGCAACGTACTCCTTGGAAACACAATAATCAATGGCTACAAACATTTATGTAGGTTCAAGGTCATAAATATAAAATGCATAATTGGAGAGTAAAAATATTGTTAGGGTTCAAAGCCATTCAGTGAATACCTACTAACAACAAGAGAAAAATACATGGTGTTTTTCTTCTAAAAGAATGCAAAAATGTTAAAATCCATATTTTCTACAGGAAAGGGGCAACAATTTTGCTAAATTCTTCTAGTGGCTATGATTTCAAGTTTAAAATGTTTGACAAATGTGCTTGATCTTGAATTATATGAATCTTCACCACTAAACCTAATTCCCCAGCTAACCTTCTAATTGAACAATGCCTACACATACAAAAGAACTCCCTTATTATATTTATTGATATTAAATAATTGGGATTTCACATGGGTAAATTATGGTTAGCTCTCACGGGCCTTAGACAAAGTCTAAACATGCCATTGACATAAGACAATGTGAGTCTCTGCTGCATAAGACAAGACAATAAACATCAAGCGGCACTAATAATGTGAGTTTCAGCCATATGGGAGGTTTGGTGATGACCATACTCCATCTGTTCATCTAAGCTGTCCAGTAAGAGAGTTATCACTACCATCTCCACCAAGTTTGAGTAGGTTGCATTTGCATGCAAACCCCCCTTAATAATTGTAATAAAGAATTATGTTTTAGGGCTGAGACTGATCTGTAACATTCTATATCCACCTTCAGCCATTGTAATTTTCAAAGAGGTGCAATCTTCTTTCCAAACAAGCAATATCCACATGGAGTTGTAAAATGGAAGGAAATATTAGCAGGTACTTGTCACTTATATGTCTAAAGCTCCAATAATTAATACTAATGCTCAATAGCAGTTTAGATCCTATCCCTTGCAGGAGAAAAAGCATCTAAAATCCCAACAGAGAAACGATATGTTTATGTCACATCCTCACCTTAAGATAAACAGCTTGAGGAACTTCACTTCCAAGTGCTATCTTACATGCTTCAGTAATGTCCACCTTACGAAGGGATGTACCAGGGCCCTTGGTACGAAGAAGCTTGATAACCACATCTCTGAATCAAAATTGTGCATCAGCATACATATTACAAATGCAAATATTTGTGCATCTACATAAGAAGGGAAAGAGGTAAATGAACACTGTGCAAATACCTGAAAGGATCTAAGGTTGGGTTGCCCAAAGAAGTCAAAAAGTATACACCATTTATATTTGAAGCAACCTGATTAATAACAGTTGTTAACTCAGGTAAAGGTGCAGATGCACCCTTTGCAGCAGCTACAGCGGCAGCAACTGCCTTTGGATTTATATTTTTTGCAGATAACTTTCCTTTAGCCAAATTTCGTAAAGATTGGCAAATTTCTTGCAAGCTGTCCACATGGAATAACAAAATTTTCTCAAAATCAAGATAGTTTCACATCAAGAATACCACAAAAACAATTCACGAAACAAAAAAATACTCAAAAGGGATCACTCAGAACTTCGAAGCAATAACAGATAAAGAATTGGTAAATAATAGAATCTAGCACAGAGGAAGAATATGTGATTTAATCATTAACATGTTCTGGGATCAACATTGAAAATCTAGTTTAAAAAAGCAACCAGCATTCTTGTGTCTAACTTGTATAAAATTGAAAAACGGGAATGAACAGCCAAATGAAGTTAATAAATGCAAATTAAGTTTAATTTTACTGTGGTCGAAGATGAAAGGTTACTTGCAAAGACGATTAGTTAATACTTCACGTAGAACCCCAGGGAGGGCTGCTCGTGTTTCTTCTGACATTGTCCTCACAGAAATATCTTTATTCTCTGCACCTCTCCCTGCAACTTGACCACCATCTATGACTTGTGCTGGCTTAACACCTTGGGCTGTGCCATTCATGTCCGTTTTCACTGAACCCTTCGCGCTGTCAGAGGCAAATGTATTTGAATGCTGTGAAGAACTTTCAGTAGATTTCAAATTATCCTTATTTACAATTTTAACTGAAAATGCTGCTTTTCTGATCCCTTCTTCATTCTCTGACCATCTCTGACTTTGTTCCTTCACAATATTTTGGTGGTTCTTCATGAATGACCTATCAGTGGCTTCTTGAAATTCCCAGCCACCAGCTGCAGGTCTCTGGACAGCCAAAGACACTAATACTTCTCTTATAGTTTCTTTGGGAAGTTTTAGATCTTCCAATTGTTCATGGCGCACTAACCGATTTTTATTGAACAAGAGAAGAATATAGTCTCTAACTTTGCATATATCTCCATTGTATCGAAGAGAACTAGCTGCAACCCAACATCCCTGAACAAGGTATGCAAATTGCTGCAGTACTTCAAGTACTTCTTGCTCTGTAGAACCAGTAGGAGCAAGCCGCATGAGGTGTTCAAACAGGAGAACTTGAACACGTCCCTGAAAGAAAAGGAGCAGTTTATTCTTAGGTATCACATTACTGGAATAAAAATCACATATCAAACCTAACAGTAGATTGTTAGGTATTACATTACTAAAGACTAAAATCACATATCAAACTTAATAGTAAATTGTTAGGCATGGAAAATGCAGGTCCAACCTCTGGAACTGGATTTGTAACCAATACTTATGCAAAAATCAGACCTTAAATAAAAATAGTGGCAAGGAAAATGCAGTTCAGACCTGGAAAACTGATTGCCAAGCATTAAAAAACAATTTAGACCTTCAAAATTAAATGATAGGCAAAAGAAATGCAAAATCAGACCTCTTTTGGTGGGTTGGAGATTTGGCACAAAAATCAGGCCACTAGCTTGGCGATGCAGGTTGGCATCCTAGGAAGGAACCCACTTCTTTTTAGATTGAAGTTGGCCCCCTCAAGTTGGTCCTATTTTTTTCTTTCTTTTTTCTGAAAAATACTGCTTAGAAATCATGATGTACAAGCAGAGAATTGTATGTATAAGTGAAGAAAAGAATATACAATCACCCAGACAGCTACCTTATTGTGGTTAAGGCTGCAACAAGGCGTGAGTATGCAGTTATTGAAGCATTTTTGGCATCTCTAATTCCTTTGACCTTGACCTGGGAACATAGCTTGTCCATCCACGGCCTATGAATGTGGAAATAATACTACCAAATCCCTCAAATATACACTTTCACCGCAGTTTCCAAAGAGAAAATAGTAGCAACTATAATACAGTGCCACAAGCCATCAAAAGGTGAGAAAATGACTGAATTGGAATCTCTAAGTAGCGATGCTCTCCAATGGATGTTAGCTGGGAACATGTATGAAAGAACTCCCATAGAATATGTTTGAGAGACTCAGGTTTTGGGGAAGGTAATGCATTTATTATCTGTGAAGCCAATTTTTGCCAATCTGTCTATAGTAGGCATCCCCTGGTAAATAACCAACCATACAAACACTCTATGTTTGTAGGAGAGCCTAAAGACCAAACTTTGCTCAGTCTAGTAATCCACTGAAATTCTGCATTTGAAGAAGCCCCCTGTGTATTCAAAGTGAGCCAAGGGTGACTTCTTATGCAAAAGATGATATATGCACAAGTTGATTTATCATAAGCCCGCCACCAATCTCTCCAAATTGGACCCTAAAGAATATTGTTCATTTTGGAGAGATATTTTATTGGTGTAAAGTTTTACAAGGAGGTTACTGCCTAGATTGCCAGACCACTAATCATATCTTCACTCTCCAAGCCATTATTGAGGTGGCCCACCATCGCTTTTCAAAATCCTTTTTTTGTGTTGTGGACTTTAGAAAGGCATTTAACTCAGTCTCGAGAAAGGCCTTGTTCCATAGGCTTCACGATATTGGCATTTCCGAGACCTTTTTGGCTTCCATCATGAGACCCTAAGAATCGGTTCTTGGTCACCTCTGCACTTCCCACAACCTTTCAAATTTCACCAAGATTACCACTGTGGTTAAGAAAAGGTGTTCTCTCTCACCGACTCTACTCAGGATTTACATATCAGCTACTCTTTTCTGAGGGAGCATATTCAAGATGGGGACAGTTGTCTTCTACATCATGTATGATCAAATTTGCTTCTTTTTGTCAATGACATAATCCTCATAGCCTCCTCACCCAAGGGACTACAGAGATAGATCAATGCCATGTCCAGCTTCTGTGATCTTCAATAGTTGACAATTAACTTGGGTAAAACTAAGGTTATTATCTTCAATGCATTGGAGCATGCTCTCTCAGAATTCCATTTCTACCTTAGAGGGGCAAAAATCAAGATCACCATGGCTCTATGGCTCTAATGGTAATTGCCTCTAATCCTAATGCACTGAATGCATAATCATAAGAAGGACTTTATCCCGGTAAAAAATGATAAAAGAAAGAATAAATAATTGAAACCTAAAAAGAGGACTTGCAATGCAATAAAAGAATATCAAAAGGCAAGATAAGGAGTTTGAAATGCAAAAAGTACCAAGGAAAAAGTGTCTCAAGCAGCAAGTGCTCTCTCTACAAGGCACTCATGAAGATGGACCAAATATGGTGCCTTGCATGTTAATGACACCATCACCATGAAGTCAGCCCAACACATTTTCATTCACCATATCTACACTTAGATGGGTTTCTCGAGATATATCTCTCTACCTGGGTATTGGCACACCTAATAGGGTCTTTTAATGGTCCTCCCATACCTAAACTTGCCAAATTGCATAAAGTCTTGAGCTAATGTGAAGTTTGAAGGGGATATCTAATGTGAATTGCTTATGTGGCTCCTGCATTTAGTGATGGCCAATTTTGTTTGCTTCTTAGGACCTTTTAGAACCTTGTGATTGTTGGTCTTACTTGATTCTATGGCTTTGACTGACTTGAGTGCACCTGACATGATCCTTTGGAGGACGTCCCTATGCATTCACCCAAGACGTTGTGCATTTTATTACAGGACCTGGCACGTGTGATGCAAAGCGTTGGGTCACCTGATGACTTGACACATTCATACTTACCCTCTCACATCTCCTGGACCTTGGACGATGGACAAATGAGCCTTCATTTTGCAGATATGGTCGTATTGGTTGACAGATGGGCAGGAAGCCCGCACTTTTGGACAGCGTACCCACAACATGATAGCACTTGGTTTGACTACATTGTACTTGATGATGATTGGGCACCCCTTGGACAAGTGATGAGCCCTCTTTTTACCTTTGACGATGAGATTTACACCTTGGATGTTGACTACTTTGAGGATGACGTCACACATGTCATGGTCATAATGATGGTGGGGCCAACCCCATCATTAGGGAATCCTTGATTGATGGCTTGGGGACTTGATATGACCTTTGATGAGGAAATATGACACTTCGCCTTCCTTGCACCACTTGACGACGAGACGTGGCCTTTGGAGGCCTCCTACACCCTCTTGGAGTATGATGTCACCCACACGTGTGACCTTGGAGGGCATATTTTGGTGTATTAGCATGTTATTCTATTGTTTGAGGCTACTTGAGGGGTCGGCCTAGACCTATCTCACTTGTATCATAGACTTGTTGTATTTTGAGGGGTTTTAGAGCTAGGTTTGCCTCGTTTAAAGAGGCTAGCACTACCTCCTAGCAAAATCACAACTCACACTTGTGATTCATCACTTCTACTTGTCTTCTATCTCTTCTTTTTCACTATGGAATTCTTTTGCGCACTTTTGGAGTGACTCGGATGGATCCTTTGTCTTGTTTTGGTGGATTCTTCAAGCAAACTAGGTTTTCCTCATGATAGCGACTTGTCTAGTAAGTGTTTTTTTCATGTTTAAAGTGTTATTTCTTGGTATATTTTGGTGAATGCCCTATTAGAGAGGTAATAGTTGCATGTTATCATCGTTTTCCTCGAATAATTTCAAAACCCTAAGGAAGGATTAAGAGTGGTTATCCCCCTCCCTTGTTGCAACTACATTGATTTGTTGAAGCACACAAGGATAAGATTAGGGATTGTGAGAGGACATCCCCCTAACCTTATCTCTGAGGTCAAAACGTAGGGTTTATGATAGGATAAACTTTAGGGTTTGACCTAATTATATCCATTATCCTTTCTAGATGCTAGAAAAGGAGTGGGACGGAAAATAGGGTTTATAAGAGGATAAAGTTTAGATGCTCTTCCTTTGAGATTTGACCTAGGCTTATAAGGGAATAATCCTAGGCCATTAAACCTTCACCTCTTCTCTTGCTTAGCCTCCTTTATGGTGATTTCATTGACTCCATTCACCCAAGAAGAAAACAACACTATTCTTCATGTTTGCAAATGATGATTGAAACCTTGGCTTAGCTCTTCCTTAAAACAACTTGATAACTAGGTATCTAACTTCATTCTCACACTAATTCTAACTCAACGTTTGGCAAATTAAGTAAACATATTTCTGTTGTTATAAATGTTAGTTATAGCCATTAAGGCTTGGTAAAATTGCTGAAAACATACTTAATATTGTGGTCAAAGTTGCTTGAAATCATTGTCTAGCTACTAGACTTTGTTCTACCCAATAAGGGATACATTTTAAGATTTTTATTGCTAATTTTGAATGTTGATTTCTTGCTGCTGTTACAAAATACATATTGCAGATATACATTACCATTTACTGCATATTTTACTACAGCGACCATTTTATACTTGATAGCTAGTGTTCCGATGATTATTTGCATCATTTAGACTTGATAATTGTTGATAAAACTTGAGATACCTTGCACACACTTCACATATCAATTATCTTGTCATATTCTCATCCTTACCCTAACTCTAGCCTATCCTTTTGAGGTGACCGAGATAGGGGGCCATAGGCTTGGCTAATCTTGCTATAGGATCCCTTGAGGTCATCAGGGAAGCCTCCATTGTGTTGGAACTTGGACCCATCCTTCACTAAAACGAGGGGAATGTTTACTAAGGTGACAATGGTAGGCATTCCTAGTGTGTTACACTTGTTTGCCACTTGTGAAAGGCTTTGCACAAGTGACATATTTGGTGATAACATTTTGGCGCCGTTGTCGAGGAGAATTGAGTCATTCTTCCTATGACATTTTCTTGGTAAGCCTGTCTCGAAAGCCTTTCTTACCTAGCTTACCTGGCGACTCCATTAAGGGTACAATCCCTTTGTCTCATTTTGATGAGCCTTGTCTAAATAACTCATCTGGCGATTCCACTCATATGCTTTTGTCGGAACGTGTCATCCTATTTTAAGATTTTTGCATAATCCCAAGTGATGGAATTAGGGAACTTCATGTAATGTATCCTTCTCTTGATATTAAGAATGTTCCTAGATACCCAAATCACTATTCTCTTGATTGGGGGAATGATGTTCTAAAATTTGATAGTGATCCAACTTTGGCCATCAGACATATTGTAAGATTTTTGAAATACACTTCAGAGATAAATATGATACATGAAGATGTGCTAATAAGATTGTTTTCACTATCTCTGGAAAAAAGACAAAAGAATTGGGTAAAGAATTCTCTTAGTCCAAAAATCATCTCTTCTCTTACAATCGACATTGAAGAATTCTTCAAGCGTTGGGCCCCGAGAACTCAAAGGTATGAAGACATTTTTCAGAATCTTACGGTAGCCATTCAAGAAGGAGGACTCTCTTCTGGCTCTATTGAAGAAGATGAAGAAGAGATTCATGAAGAGATCACCAAATCCTTGAAGAAGATCCATCTCATGAATCCATAGAAGACGATGAAGACTTGAGTGAAGAAAAAGAGCTTGAAGAAGTGATTAATGTGGAAAGTCACCAAGCACATGAAGTAGAACAAGAGCTACCTCATGGATCTGTTGAAGGAGAAGATTTTGATGAAACACATCATGTTGAAGAACAAGTCCATGAAGAAGGTCATGTTGAAAGTACTCCTCATGAAGACAAGACATTGGCATGGGTTCCTCCATTTGATGAAGATGAAGTCATCCAAGCTTCTGTCCCTCCTTCACATGAAGACAAGAATGAGGTATGGTGTACTGTTTTCCAAGTTTTTGATTCCTATGATGCATCTTTTCATGACTTGGAAAATTAAGAATCCTTGGAGGAACCCTTGGATGCAAAGTGTTCATCATCTAATAAAGAACATGATGATTGTATTGATGATTTTATACACGTTGGAAGACATAGATGGGATAAGAATTGCTTTCATTTTGATGGAGATCTCATTTATGATGTCAATGATGGTTCTAGAATCAAGAATCCAAATTTGTTGCTTTTATAATATACACCTATGTGCATTATTGATTCAGATTTTGAGCAGTATAAGGATGATATGTTCACAGATTTGTTTCAACCATCTAGGGGTGATACATTATAGTATTCTCATTATAGCTTCCAGCCATTCCCTAGAATGTGTGATATGTATTCTTTTGAGCACTTGGACTTATTCTATGAAGAAAAATTTCAACCACCTTTATGCTCAAATTTCAATGAACATTCTTATGAGGGCACAATTTGCCCAAGATAGCAAGAGATTGATAGTGAAGATCGCCAACATTCATTTTCCTCATCTTGTTATATGACTCGGGATTATCCTTTTGATAACTTATCTATGGGGCAAAGTTGTTTTCAACGTATGATTTGTTGCAAGGATTTTCAGCCGCATATAGAAGATCAACAAACCCTAAGTTGGGAGAAAATTTTTTTCTTGATATCTACATCCATGTCCCATTTTTCATCCATTTTCTCCTTAGGTAATCATCGGGTATCCTTAAGATTTCTTATGATTCCACCTCGAACCTTAGGAGGTGATGAAAGCCAACATAGTCGTTCTTTGAAGCCTTTGAGTCAATGTTTCAATCCGCCTTATGAGCCTTCATCTTATCACATCCCTATTTAGAGATGGGTGGGGACACATCTCAACATGATCTTTTCCCTCCCTCCCACCTTCATAAGTTTGATTCTACATTTGGTTATGTTGTAATGATTGTCCAAGCTCATGATTATCTTGTGCTTGATGTAACTTTTCTTTGATTCATAACAAAGCACAAGGGAAAAAACTTTGACTTCATTGAAATGCTAGGATGGATTCATTGATTCTATGATTATACCAAGCTTTTCAAATGTATTTTCGAGTAGGTTGGCCTAGGTAGGTCATGTTGTGTGCTTGCTTTAATGCATTGTTTTCCTTTTGTTGATGTTATTCATTATTTTATCATGCATTCTTGTTAGCTTAGCATTTATATGTTATAAAAGAAAATGATATAATGATCAAAATGACAAAAAAAATTATTTTCAACAATGGCTTTCTATTTCATAAACCAGGGTGGATAACATCCCCCTGCCTTGTAGTACTGATGCATTCATGTTAGAATGTAGCATGATTTTAGAGTGATACAGGTTGCAGGTCTTGGAGTACCAGAGATGCTAAGGTTCTCATGCGCTCTACGATGAGCACATGTCCCCATATTGGAGCCAAATGTTACATAGGAGTAACTAGAGGAGATCATGTCTAATGGCCCACAATGAAGACCGTGATCCCGACGATGATGATGATCAGTGTTCTCACAGGAAGCAGCCCACCATCCCTTCAAATGTCTCACTCCTCATCACCATAGCTCATCACACCCGATCAACATGGTTCATTGGATGAGGGTGGCCCAACACATTATGAGGTACATTAGTCTTTGTTTTATATAAACTGTCATATTTAATGCATTGGGCATGTGAGTGAGGATCATGGGTTGAAGTTGGCTAATGGATCATAAGCTCAAGAACCTATTATTTTTTCCTTGTTTCACCTTCGTGGCCATCATTAGTGTCCTAGTCCCGTGTTGTCACTCTTGGGGAACAGGGGTACTACTGGGGGACCTTGATAAGGGTGACGTACCATTCCCCCTCATACTTAACACTTTCCATCCTGGAGCCTTCCGCACTATAATAAACGTTAGTATGGTTGTTACATGTACACCAAAAAGGCCCTTGGTTCATTCTTCAATGACAAGGGCTACAATGGTGCGGTTAAAGCAACTACTATAAAAAATGATTATGAAAGAAAGAAATAATGGGGCAATGAATGACCAACTCAAAAATCCTAAGGTCAGCTTCAACTCTACCCCCCTCTAACAGTAAATGCCTCTAGTCCTAATGCACTAAATGTATAATCATAAGGACATTATCCCTGTAAAAAATAATAAAAGAAAGAATAAATTTTGAAAGCATGAAAAGGAGACTTGCAATGCAATAAAAGAATATCAAAAGGCAAGATAAGGGGTTTGGAATGCAAAAACTACTAAGGAAAGGGTATCTCAAGCAACAAGTGCTCTCTCTACATAGACGTTCACGAAGATGGACCAAATATGGTGCCTTGCATGTTAATGACACTATCACCATGAAGTTAGCCCAACCCGTTTTCATTTACCATAATTACACTTGGATGGGTTTCTTACGAAATATCTCTCTACTTGGGTATTGGCCCACCTAATAGGGTCTTTTGATGGTCCTCCCATACCTGAACTTGCCAAATTGCCTAAAGTCTTGAGCTAATGTGAAGTTTGAAGGGGATATCTAGCGTGAATTCATCATGTGGCTTTTGTATTAAGTGATGGCCTACTTTGTATGCTTCTTAGGACTTTTGAACCTTGTGATTGTTGGTCTTACTTGATTCTATGGCTTTGACTGACTTTGGTGCATCTGACATGATCCTTTGGAGGATGTCCCTATGCTTTCACCTAGGGCGTTGTGCATTTTATTACAGGACATGGCACGTGTGATGCAAAGCGTTGGGTCATGTAATGACTTGACACATTCATACTTACCGTCTCACATCTCCTGGACCTTGGACGATGGACAGATGGGCCTTCATTTTCCAGATATGGTCATATTAGTTGACAAATGGGTAGGGAACCCACACGTTTGGACAATGTACCCACAACATGATAGCACTTGGTTTGAGGACGTTTCACTTGATGATGATTGGGCACCCCCTGGAGAGTTGACGAGCCCTCTTTTCACCTTTGACGATGAGCTTTACACCTTGGACATTGACTATTTTGAGGATGACTTCACACATGTGATGGTCATGATGATGGTGGGGTCAACTCCATCATTGGGGCATCCTTGATTGATGGCTTGGGGCACTTGATATGACCTTTGATGAGGAAATATGACACTTCACCTTGCTTGCACCACTTGACAACAAGATGTGGCCTTTGGAGGCCTCCTACACCCTCTTGGAGCATGATGTCAGCCACATGTGTGACCTTGGAGGGCTTATTTTCTTGTATTGTTTGAGGCTACTTGAGGGGTCGGCCTAGACCTATCTCACTTGTATCATGGACTTGTTGTATTTTGAGGGGCTTTGAGTGGCTTTAGCAATAGGGTTGCCTCATATAAAGAGGCTAGCGCTACCTCCTAGCCAAATCACAACTCACACATGTGATTCATCACTTCTACTTGTCTTCTATCTCTTCTTTTTCACTATGGAGCTCTTGTGCACACTTTTGGAGTGACTTGGATGGATGCTTTGTCTTGTTTTGGTGGATTCTTCATGCAAACTAGGGTTTCCTCATCATAGTGACTTGTCTAGTAAGTGCTTTCTCAAGTTTAAAGTGTTATTTCTTGGTATATTTTGGTGAATTCTCTATTAGAGAGGTAATCGTTGCATGTTATCATTGTTTTCCTTGAATAATTGTGAAAACCTAAGGAAGGATTAAGAATGGTTATCCCCTTCCCTTGTTGCATCTACCTTGATTTGTTGAAGTGTACAAGGATAAGATTAGGGATTGTGAGAAGACATCCCCCTAACCTTATCTCTGAGGTCAAAACCTAGGGTTTATGAGAGGATAAACTTTAGGGTTTGACCCAATTCTATCCATTGTCCTTGCTATACGCTAGAAAAGGAGTGGGACGACACCTAGGGTTTAAAAGAAGATAAACTTTAGGTGATGTGCCTTTGAGGTTTGACCTAGGCTTATGAAGGGATAATCCTAGGCCTTTAAAGTTTAAACCTTCACCTCTTCTCTTGCTTAGCCTCTTTTATGGTGATTGCATTGACTCCATTTTCCCAAGAAGAAAACGGCAATAATCTTCATGTTTGCAAGTGATGATTGAAACACTAGCTTAGCTCTCCCTTAAAGCAACTTGATAACTAGGTATCTAACCTCATTCTCACACCAATTCTAACTCAACATTTGGAAAATTAAGTAAACTTATTGTTTCTGTTATAAAAGTTAGTTATAGTCATTAAGGCTTGGTAAAATTGCTGATAACATACTTAATATTGTGGTCAAAGTTGCTTGAAATCATTGTCTAGCTATTGGACTTTGTTCTACCCAATAAGGGCTACATTTTAAGATTTTTATTGCTAATTTTGAATGTTGATTTCTTGCTGCTGTTACAAAATACATATTGCTGATATACATTACCATTTACTGCATATTTTACTACAGCAGCCATTTTATACTTGATAGCTAGTGTTCCAAGGATTATTTGCATCATTTAGACTCGATAATTGTTGATAAAACTTGAGATACTTTGCACACACTTCACACATCAATTATCTTGTCTTATTCTCATCCTTACCCTAACTCTAGCCTATCCTTTTGAGGTGACCAAGATCGGGGGCCATAGGCTTGGCTAATCTTGCTATAGGATTCCTTGAGGTCATCAGGGAAGCCTCCCTTGTGTTGGACCTGTCCTTCACTAAAACGAGGGGAGTGATTACAAAGGTGACAGTGGTAGGCATTCCTAGTGTGTTACACTTGTTTGCCACTTGTGAAAGGCTTTGCACAAGTGACAGATTTTGTGATAACAAGACTAACGTACAAAGTGGCAAACCTGACACTACATGAGCCTTTCAACAACTTCATGACACTCTATTCTACATTAGTACTTGCACATCCCACCATATAACAACATATTGATATAAGCATTGTTCTTAACGAAGGACATCCAATGTTTACAATTATGAGACTCTCCAACATGACAAAGAGTTCCACCCCTAGTCCAAATGCTTTAGATTATTTTTTTCTACTTTCAAAAGATGTAGTGCTCCATGCCAAGATTGGAATTACACAAAGAAAGCAAACTATTTCATACTTGGTCCAAAAGGGAGCTTTCCCTTTGAGCATTTTCCCTGTGTCCAATAAAAATTGGGGATAATTTCCTCTATGTAAGGAGGAAATCATGAGCTTAAAATATATTTTTTTTCTATTTTTAGCATATTTTTTAGCACTGAGCTATTTTTAGTTCTCCTCGTGTGAGAATTGTTGTGTTAAGTTTAATTTAGGCTAGGTTTGCAAAAGGCTAAAGATGTATTTTAATCTTCAATCTCCAATTTTGGAGCAATTTTGTCTAATAACTATCGACCATTGAGTAAGACAAAGACAATGAATTCAAGAGAGTTACCTGGCCAAATTCATTACTTTCTCTATATGCTTGTATCAATTATAACAATCCTCATCACAAAGCATATAGCAAAGAAATTTTACTAGTAGTCTCACTATTCCAACCTATCAAACCCTTTTGAAATTAATTTTCAAACAAAAGAGATTGATACAATTGTCTCATGTAAAGTACACTACCAAAAATAGATAACCATAGTAAGATTGTGGCATTGAACAATATGCATGAAACATCTAATAAACCAATGCAAATAGCATAATTCTAAACAATCCATTTGAATGTAGGAGAAATCCAAATAAATTGATGTCAATAAGCTCAAGCTAAAAAGAAAAACCTAAATAAAACCAGATAAGTGTCATGTTATCAAAATAAGAGAGAAAATACATGTCCCTGCATATCAAATAGTAAACATGGATCTTCAACAAATAGCCTCTCGTGAGAACCAAATAGTAGTCCACATAAGAATAAAATACTAACTCACACACATCATTATAGGGTTTGTTTAGATGCTCAAGAGTCAAAACCAATAAAAAGCATTATAGATAAGCATTGTGCATTGCATTTGGCAATCATTTAATACTAACCTTTGATAACAACATTCCAAATCGTTCTTCCAATGGTAATGTATCCAAGAAACTGTGCCCAACCAATCAAAACATGTTAGCACATTGTCATGAGCATCGACGGCTTATGAAGTTCACAAATTCATGAACCACTTTCCAAACAAATAAGAATCAAAGACTTGCCAAAGTCCACTTTATATGATTTATAAAGAAATTACAAGCAACAAACTTCTTCAATGAGGATATATCAACATCAAGGAAGTTGTCACAAACCCAATTGAAAAAGAAAGATACAAACCTCAACAAATACTAGATAGATAAGAATTACTTGCAGAAACAAATAGAAATATGCATCTAAAGGACAACTGATCCCATTTGATAGCAAAAGTGCAAGATAAATATGCTATTAGATTAACTAAGAATGGATAATAGATTACATTATTGCCCTTAATTCATTTAATTTATTATGTTTTTGAGGCTAAATAATGGTTGGCAACATTTTTGAAAAAATATAAATTTCTCTCTTACAGGCACATAAATAAATAAATACATATTACACACACATTTGTATTGTGTATGTACTATGTATACATACATACATATATGTAGATATATTCATGTACATATGTAAAATGTGCATATACATATATTTACATACATACATACCTATAAGAGAAGATGAATTAATTTCGGTAGGAGAAGCAGAAGAAGAATTGGAAGTTGATCAATTAAAGGAAAATAGGCTTCCCTAGGGTGTTGTTCCTTTTGAAAGATTGTTTGATAGACATGACATGTATAAACAGAAAAAGGAACCAACCAAGCCCAAAGTCTGCATTGAAATAAATATTGGATCAGCTGAGAGGCCATGGCTCATTCGAATTGGAAATAAAAAATCTTATTAGAGAGTACAGGGACATCTTCGCTTGGACCTATGATGATCTCAAGGGTTATAAAGGGGATATAATCCAACATGCCATTCCATTGAAAAAGGATGCCAAACCGTTCAAACAAAAGCAAAGGAAAATCAATCTCAAATTGGCTCCTCTCATCCAAAAGGAACTACAGAAGATGTTGACTGTCCGGATCATAGCACCTACTAGTCAATAATCCTGGGTTGTGAACTTTGTAGCGGTAAGAAAGAAGAATGGGGAATCAAGTTATGTGTCGATTTCAGAAATTTAAATCAACTTTCCTTAAACGATAACTACCTGCTTCCAAATATGGAGTATCTATTACAAAGAGTGATTGGATCAGGTATGTTGTCCATTCCAGATGGTTTTTTTGGTTATAATCAGATTCTAGTTAAAGAAGAAGATCAGCATAAAACAACTTTTAATACACCATGGGGGACATTTGAGTATAAAAGGATGCCATCCAGTTCATTCAATGTTGGATCCACCTTCCTGAGAGCTATGGATTTTTCCTTCAGGTATATTATTGACAAACTTATTGAAATTTATCAAGATGATTTAACAGTGTTCTCTAAGGATAGAAGTGAGCATGTCAAGCATCTCAGACAAGTTTTTGAAAGATGTGGGATGTATGGGATATTGTTAAATCCTAAGAAGTCTATTTTTTCCACAGATGAAGGGAAACTTCTTGGGCATATTGTTTCAAAAGATGGCATCAGAGTTGATACTAAAAGAGTAGAAGCCATTAAGAGAGACCATGTTGACCACATATTTCAATTAGGTGTCAATGGCATGTACCATAAAGATATGTACCTTGTGGTACAACAAGTTTGAAGACTTATGGCTCAACATGGCAATTTTGCCCCCAGCACTTCTTTCTTTGTACACGGAATGTCTACTCCCCTGCATGGGATAATTTTGTAATATGTTAGCATGGGTCAATTTTTATTTAGTTGCCTAGGACTTTATCATTAGGAAAGTCTTTTCATTGGGTGTTTTTTTCTTCAGGTAATTAATCTTTCTTTTCGGCGATTTTAATTACCCTTGAGTTTTTCACTCAATAATCCTCAAAAGTGGTGAAAGGCGTTCTAATGATCGATCTCACTGGGTGAATAAGGTTTAGAAGTGTTGTAAATGACCATGCTAGACATCTCCTAGAGTCTTACGGAATTCCACTAGGTTTTGATAAAAAAATTTAATAATTAAATTTTTAGTAAATTGGAAATTTTAATTATTTTTTATGAAAAATGTAAAAATTTGGTCCTTGTGGATTTTGTATAGGGGTGTGAGTACTCAAATCAAATGGCTTATGACCCCCTACACCCTTGGACCAAGTTTCAACTCAATTGGACAAGTTTTGCTAGGTCATTGTCCATGAGGAGTCCAAGTCAGTCAAAAGTCGGCAAATAATTGGCTAAGGTAAAAAGCCAAAAATTGTAAAAGTGTCTAAAGTCAAGAAAAGAAGTGAGGAAATTTTTTCTATTGTATTTCCTAATTTGGAAAAGTAAAAATCCACTTAGAAGAACCCCCCATGACAAGTCAAAAGGGGTTTTCCCCCTTCACATCTCACCCCTCAAACCCTAACTCACTACCAAAACCCTAAAAGTGTTTCTTCCTTGACTTGTTCTCTCTCTTGGATGGGTGACACTTGTAACTCATCTAAGAGGGGTCTTTCCTCTCTCCCTCATATAAAAGGAAGCCCTCCCTCCTCGTTTTGACATTAGTTTTTCACAGCAACTCTATTATGCCAAAATCTCTCCCCACTCTCTCTCATTCTCTCCCATTTTCTCTTGTGATTTTTGGTGTCATTCGGTAACTTTTCTTTGAGTAATAAAGTGAAGCTTTGGAGGATCTCTTGGTGTTCTTTGGTGTTCTCTTGATGTATTATTGGTTCTCTTGAATTGTATTTTCTCTTGGTAAGGTAACATTGTAGATTTTGTTTATCTTTGTTCCGCATTGTTTTACTTGAAGAACCCTAAGCAAAGTATTTTGCCAGGGATAAATCTGTAGTAGTATTGTTATAGGTTTATGTAATTTGTTTTTATTAGTGTTTGCAAAGTATTTTGTAGGCCTTTTAAAAGATCTACCCTTCTTGTCTCATTGTGTAGAAAGGGTTTACAGATTTGGAGGTGTCCAAAGCTTGGAGGAGTAACTCCAAAGGCTTTTTTCTATTCCGTATAATTTTTTGTTTTAATTTCATCCTTCTATTTACTTATTTTCTGCTCATATTATCATTCAAATCTTGCTAAAAAATTCAATCTTTAAGTTCAGATCTTTTTTGTAAATATTTGTGTACATATGCTAACTCAAAATTAACATTTTGTGGTGATTTTTAACATTTTCCAGCAAGCTTTGTTTGCTGATTTATGCAGGTTTTCACCATTTAAAAGGGAGGTACTGCCCAAATTTGGCTACCTAAAGCTCAAGAAAACTTCTATAGGCTTTGGTGCAAAGCCCCCCTCTCTCTCTCACTTTCTATAACTATTGTAAGCAGCCCAAGAGAGTGGTGATTTTTAACATTTTCCAGCAAGCTTTGTTTGCTGATTTATGCAGGTTTTCACCATTTAAAAGGGAGGTGCTGCCCAAATTTAGCTACCTAAAGCTCAAGAAAACTTCTATAAGCTTTGGTGCAAAGCCCCCCTCTCTCTCACTTTCTAAAACTATTGTAAGCAACCCAAGAGAGTCTTTTGGGCTTGCACTTTCTTTTTCTTTCAAAATTTAAAATCTATAAAATAATTTTAATTGTTTGCCCACACCTTGCATTGTGCTTGGCTCTGCCATCCTTGCACTTTAAGCAGCCCAAGAGATTTAATTAGCCTGGGGGTCGACTTCTCAATTTGCATAATATATTTAGGGTTTAACCAATCCACAAAAGGGGATTTGGTCAATTACAATGTCCGACATGATCAATCCACAAAAGGGGATTGATCTAATGAATAATAACTCAATAATAAATAGAATACTCTTTGCAGTTACAATATTTCAACACTCCCCCTTAACAAGAAGGGTATTCTACAACATAATCAGGAGAGAGAGAGGGTAGCAACATCAACAACATCTAGAACACTGACTGGCATATCTATAAATCATCGAAAGTTTTTCTCATCATCCACAACAGAGAGCTGGAATGGCATCATCATCTGCATCAACATGGATTAGTATAACACTAATACATCATCATCATCAATAACAGCACAAGGTTGATACAACATCAACAACAGCAGCATCTCATCACGAAGGCTGGAGTATCATCAACAACAACAGCATCACAGCACGAAGGTTGGAGCATCATCAACAACAACAGCATCACAGCATGAAGGCTGGAGCATCATCAACATCAACAGCATCACAGCACGAAGGATGGAGCATCATCAACATCAGCACTAGGCTGGAAATCTTCAACATGAAGTTGGCATCTCAACAACATCAGCACGAAGCTGGAAATCTTCAGCATGAAGCTGGCATCTCAACAACATCAACACAAAGCTGGCATCTCAACAACATCAGCACGAGGCTGGCATCTCAACAACATCAGCATGAGGTTGGAAATCTTCAGCACTAGGCTGACATCACAACAACATCAGCACGAAGCTGGAAATCTTCAACACTAGGCTGGCATCACAACAACATCAGCACGAAGCTGGAAATCTTTAACACTAGGCTGGCATCACAACACTACTCCCCCTTTCAAGGGAGGTCCTTTTGGACTACACCAAGCTTATCTTGAAAGTGCTCAAACTTCATACGAGAGAGAGGCTTGGTCAACACATCTGCAACATGTTCATCCATGCTAACATACTGGAGCTTTATGGCTCCTCTCTGCACCATATCACGGATGTAATGATATCGGATCTCTATGTGTTTTGACTTGTCATGGAACACATGATTCTTTGTCATCTTTATGCAACTCTGGTTATCACATAGGATCACGGTTGCTTCCATCTCCAGATCGAATAGACCTGTCAACAACTTTCGAAGCCATATGGCTTCACAACTGGCGAACATGCAGCAATGTATTCTTCTTCTGTCGTGCTGAGAGCAATGCTTGATTGCTTCCTACTCTGCCATGAGATCATGGTTGACCCCAAATTGAAACAACATCATGAAGTGTTCTTTCTATCAGAGATACTTCCAGCCCAATCTGAATCGGTATAACCACTTGGTCTGAAGTCATGATCTCCATTATAACTGAGACCGCAATCTAATGTACCTTTAAGGTACCTCATCAAATGTTTTGTAGCAACCAGGTGAACACGTATGGGCTCTACCAGAAATTGACTTAAGGTGTTCACAGAAAAACATATATCTGGCCTGGTGTTCGTCAGATACATCAACGATCCAATGATCTGTCTGTACAACGTAGCGTCAATCAATTCTAACGAAGAGTCAACCAGGAGCTTCAACTTTGTTTCCATGGGTGTATTCATGGATTTGCACTCCAACATATCAAATCTCTTCAGTATCTCAACTGCATACTTCCCTTGGTTAAGGAAGATTTTCTCTGGGCTCTGTCAGACCTCAAGACCTAGGAAATAGTGCATTAGGCTAAGGTCTTTCATCTCAAATTCTACAGCGAGCTTCTTCTTACAATCAGTGATGAGCTTTTCTTCTCCAATTAAGAATAAGGCATCCACATATAGCAGCAATATAACAGGCTCATCATTCATAACCTTGAAGTAAAGGTTAGAATCAACTTTACTCTTGGTAAATCCCAAGCTCATCAAGAAACTATCAATCCTTTCATACCAAGCTCTAGGAGCTTGCTTCAATCCTTACAGAGCCTTCTTCAACTTGCAGACATGGGTCGTCATGTCTTCAACTTCAAACCCTTGAGGTTGTTCTATATACACTTCTTCTTCAATGACACCATTCAAGAAGGTTGTTTTCACGTCCATCTGGTGTAACTTCCACTTCATCTTAGTTGCAAGAGCTATGATGGTTCTGATTGAAGTGTATCTGGCTACAGGAGCAAATGTCTCTTCATAGTCAATGCCTTCCTTTTGAGAAAAGCCACGAGTAACAAACCGTGCTTTATATTTCTCAATACTTCCATCAGCAACATGTTTTATTTTGAAAATCCATTTGGAAGATACCACATCCTTGCTCTTTGGTCTAGAAACTATTTCCCATACATCATTCTTTATAATGGATTGGTATTTTTCTGTCATGGAATCTGCCCATTCTTTCTTTTGAATAGCTTCTTCAAAGCAAGTAGGCTCCTTCTCTGAGAGATCACACATCAAAGCAATATAACTAGAGAATGGCTTGGGTTTCTTGACTTGTCTCATGGTTCCTTCGGGGCCACCATACTTCTCTCCATCTTGAATAAGTTCCCTTGCCCAGGATGGCTTTCTCTTGAGGGAGATCATCATCTGGGGAGGTTCTTGACATTCTATTATGTCATGATCTTCTAGAATCTTCTCGTCAGGGAAAGTTATGACTTCCCTCACTGGTTCTGCAACTCTGGGAGCCACGGGTTCTTCATATACTTCTTCAAGCTAGCATCTTCTTGATTTCTTGACTGTTGCATCTTCATCAAAGGCTAGATCCTTGTTGATCTCAATATGATGGTAACCTGGTATAACCGTATATAAACTCTGAAGGCCTTGGAGACCTCACAGTATCCAACAAATATTCCCTTCTTTCCTGAAGGGTCCAGCTTGGTTCTCTTCTCTTTCGGAATGTGTACAAACACTAGACAGCCAAATATTTTGAGATGGATTACTTCTAGCCTCTTTCCGGAGAACATCTCTTCAGGGGTCTTGAACCCAAGTGCACTATGGGACAATCTGTTTTGTACATACACTATTATTCTTGCTGCTTTTGCCCATAAGTACATTGCAAGATCTTGATCATGGATCATGGTCTTCACTGCTTCCATTATAGTTATGTTCTTTCTTTCTGCTACACCATTTTGTTGAGGATTGTAGGGAGTGGTGAGCTCCCTCTTGATCCCGGCAACTTTGCAAAAGTTTGCAAACTCTTTTGAGGTGTATTCTCCTCCATTATCTTACTTAAGTATCTTGATCTTTCTTTCAGAAAGATTCTCTATCAAGGCTTTAAATTCTTTAAATTTACTGAAC
Source organism: Picea abies (assembly GCA_900067695.1). Classification (NCBI taxonomy): domain Eukaryota; kingdom Viridiplantae; phylum Streptophyta; class Pinopsida; order Pinales; family Pinaceae; genus Picea; species Picea abies. The sequence continues at coordinate 27,282 of CBVK0102051773.1, forward strand.
ACTTCATCTTTTGATTTCAAAAAGTAAACCCAAGTTTTGCGTTAATAGTCATCAATTAAAGACACATAGTATACATACCCACTGATGGAGGTTGATGGCATTGGGCCACATACATCTGAGTGAATGAGCTCTAGGACTCCTTCTGCTTTATTGTCTCTCTTCGGGAAAGGGTTCTTGATGTTTTTTCCTTGTGCACATCCGTTGCACACATCTTCATGGTCAACCTTGAATTCTAGTAGACCTGTGACTACCTTGCTTACATATGGCAATGCTTTGTAATTGATGTGAGCTAGTCTTCTATGCCAAAGTTCACATGGATTCTCAATGGAATGGGTCAAGGCTACTTCTGAGTGACCCTTTAGCTTATACAAGCCACCTTATTTTCCAATAACAATTGCTTCTTCCATGGTTTTTCCTTTGGGCCACATAAGAACTTCTCCATCTATGAAGGTAACTCTGAAGCCTTTCTTCTCTAAAGATGAAATAGAAAGTAAGTTCTTTGTCAAACCTGGTACATATAGTACATCCTTCATCTTCATTGGGGTTCCTAAATCAAGTTTGTAATTTGATTCTCCTACTCCTTTAATAGGGTATTGATAATCATCTCCAAGTGTAACTTTCTGGGGAATGTTCTTTTCTGTAAGGCAACAGAGAATGTCTCTTTGACCTGTCATGTACTTGGAAGCACCACTGTCTATGAGCCAAGTGTCCTCACCAGGTGACACTGATCCTAAGAGGGCAGAGATTAAAACATAGTCTTCAATCTGTTCTTTTATCATCTTTGTGGGTGGCTCTTCATCTTCAACTGTATGGGCATGATGCCTCTTATTTCTCTTCTTGTATTCTTCTCGTCTAGCTGGACAATTCTTAGCAATATGTCCCATCTTGTCACAATGGTAACATTG
>CBVK0102051777.1:0-11913 GCA_900067695.1 Picea abies
AAGTTTCTTCCATCTTGAGCATCTTGATGATCTGATTTCTATATTGACTATTCTTTATTAGCTCATTGAATGGAACAAAGATTTGAATTTTGGCCATCTCACTTTCAAAGTTAAAGGAAGATGAGGTTTCTTCTACCTCTTTGATGAATGTCTCCTTTTTTAGTTCACGTACTTTCTTTGGAGGTTCTTCCTTCTCCTTTCCTTTCTCCACAACATCCTTTGCAACAAAGTCCTTATTAGGATGACTCAAAGAAGGTGTATTATTTTGAGATTCCTTGGTGTGATTTCACTTTGGAGGATTTGCAGGCACCTTTTTGCTTCAGAGATTGTATTATTTCTGGAATTGCATGATGGCATTCTGCAGTCCTTTTTGGTAGTCGTCCTTTTCCACTAAAAGCCTTTCATCATTCTCCTGCATGAATATATCATTTGCATCCATGAATTGATCATGTTCCTCTTTAGTTAAAAACGCCTACGCTTCATTATTGTCACAACAATTTATATTGTCTTGAAAAGTTTCATCGAAATTTTCGTTTACATAATTATTTTGAAAATGAGGTGTTATTTGTTGATCACTTTGGTTCCTCTAATATCTTTTTCTGATTTGTGGAACTGTTGGTCTCCTTTGGTTTCTGGGTGGAACATCAACCTACTCTCTGGTGTTAGGCTTATTATCTAAAGACATCATTTCCATGATTTTCTCTATGGTATTCATCATCAACTCAAACCTCTCATCTAATGACTACGAGGTTGAGGGATGTGCTTTATATTGGACGTTGTTTATGTCTATGTCATAATTATATTTTATCTTCCCTAAATCCATTATATTTACTTCAAATTTTATTGCATCACTCATCATATCATCTAGTGAAGTGGATATTCTTTCTCTCAACAACAAAGAAAAATCACTATCAAAGGAATCAACATATATAAGTTGAGAAGATCTAGGAGGAGGTTTTAATTTAGTAGGAATTGAGTTGTAAACTTTCATAAAACTAGGATGCTTTGCTTGATATATTCCCTTTACCTGATTTATGTTCAACTCAAAATCTCCATGTACAGTTATCCTCCTAGCACCCATTTATTTCAAAGTCTTCAATCCCAACACTAATGCCTCATATTCAACCATATTATTTGTGCACTCAAAAGAAAGTTTGTAAGAACAAAGTTTTGTGGCCAATATGGGGGGTTAATCCACACACCAGCTCTTTCTCTTTATCTGCTGACAACTCCATCAAATCTCATATTCCACATATCATTCTCTGCACTATTTTTTTGTTCTAGAATTTCCTCAGTTTGTTGATCAGATTTGTCTTTGGAAGTCATATAAGTCTTTGGCACCTTCTCTTAAGAACATGAATCATTAAAGAAAATGGAAGAACCAATATCAGTCTCCACAGAGTAAATGGTTGTTTGTCTGGGCTTTGTTACTGACCATGCACTCAAGAAACAATTCCCTATACAACCTCCTATGGATAGTGGCATATGACATATCCATTTGCAAAGTCTCTTTCAACTTTTCATACCATGATCTGGATAACAACATGTCAAATTTAGGAGGGATATCAGCAACCACCACATCCAAGACCATATTTTTTTTTGGAATTTGAGACAAAGATACTATTAGATCTTTGATTAGGCCCAAGTAGTTCACCTTCCTTGAATCAAAGGAGAAGAGGTCTTTGTAAGGCCTTGTAATGTCTAGACCCAATTGGTCCATGACCAATTTGGGCATCATATTATGGGATTCTCTTGAATATAACATAGCATTGTGTAGATTCATATCATGAATAGTCAGACTGACATAGAAAGGAGGGACCTCATCAACATCACTACTCTCCTCTACATGTGGGCCAAATAAGATGGAAGGATGATCATCTTGTATATTTAAAGTATTAGAAGTTTCTTCCATCTTGAGCATATTAATGATCTGATTTCTATATTGACTATTGTTTATTAGCTCATTGAATGGAACAAATATTTTAATTTTGGCCATCTCAATTCAAAGTTAAAGGAAGATGAGGTTTTTTCTACATCTCTGATGATTGTCTCCTTTTTTAGTTCACATACTTTCTTTGGAGGTTCTTCCTTCTCCTTTCCTTTCTCTACAACATCCTTTGCAACATAATCCTTCTTAGGATGACTCGAAGAAGGTGTATTATTTTGAGATTCCTTGGTGTGATTTCACTTTGGAGGATTTGTAGGCACCTTTTTGCTTTGGATATTGTATTATTTCTGGAATTGCATGATGGCATTCTGCAGTCCTTTCTGGTAGTCTTCCTTTTCCACTGACAACCTTTCATCATTCTCCTGCATGAATATATCATTTTCGTCCATGAAATGACCATGTTCCTCTTTAGTTTAAAACACCTATGTTTCATTACTGTCACAACAATTTATATTGTCTTGAAAAGTTTCATCAAAATTTTCATTTACATAATTATTTTGAAAAGGAGGTGTTATTTGTTGATCACCTTGGTTCCTCTGATCTCTTTGTTTGATTTGTGGAACTGTTGGCCTCCTTTGGTTTCTAGGTGGAACATCAACCTACTCTCTGGTGTTAGGCTTATTATCTAAAGACATCATTTCCATAATTGTCTCCATGGTATTCATAATCAACTCAAACCTCTCATTTGATGACTGTGAGGTTGAAGGCTACGCTTTATCTTGGACCTTGTTTATGTCTCTGTCAGAATTATATTTGATCTTCCCTGAAGCCATTAGATTTACTTCAAATTTTATTACATCACTCATCATATCATCTAGTGGAGTTGATATTCTTTCTCTCTACAACAAAGAAAATCACTATCAAAGGAATCAAGATTTCTAAGTTGAGCATCTCTAGGAGGAGGTTTTAATTTAGTAGGAATTGAGTTGTAAACTTTCATAAATATAGTTGAAAACTCTTGTATTGTTTCATCAAGTGACCTTCTCATGTCGTTGTACTGGGTTATCAACTGAAGGGGGTTTTTCTTGTCACCCCACTTTGCAAGAAAACTTGTTTCAAAGGCTTCAAAATATGGGATACTTGTTGTTGGCCAGAGATATCTAAACCATTTTATGACTTCTCCTGCAAGGCTTTGTGCAAACAAACTTGTTTTGTCATCTTAATAATCTAATTCTTCTAGGTCCACAAAATCATTGAACCATTTTAAGTGTTTTTGGGCTGACACATTTCCTTCAATGTCATACAACTTAATCCTTTGATTATATTCCCAGGGTAAATCATGTAACTAAGCAGGTATAACAAAGGGGGGAAACCTAGTCGTAGTAAGAACTTGAAGTGGTTGATTGTTCTGAGTAGGAATCATAGTGGGTCTAATAGAGGTAGCTGAAATTAAACCTTGGAATCTCTTCTCATCAAAGATGATTTCATTCAAGCTGGATTCAAATCTAGTTCTAAACAGAGTTTGCTCAAATTTCAAATCAAAATCAATGTCTTCAATGATTTTTACTCCATCTTTGGGAAAATATAGATATTTGTCTAGACAAAAAACTAGACTTATTGGCCTTTCTTTTATTTTGTGTACAATTTTCTCAGGATCAGACACATGGATTATTGCTTATGGGTCTGGATTTCTTTTGGAATGAATTCTCTTGGGAGCCAGGTTTTCTGATCAAACTACTTTATTCTAATGGTCTCTTTATAATGGATTCACCAGGGTAAATTTAGTCTCAGCCAATAAGGTGTTTGATTCAGTGTCACCCTCGGGAATCAAATTTGAAGTTGTAAGTAGTTCCTTTCCCAGAGAAGATTTCACTTTTGTCCCTAGCAATGGTGCCAAAATATTAGCACTCTGTAAATTTGTTCGGATAATAAAACAAATGATAGAGGTAACCTACAAACCACTTTAGAGCTGGAAACTAGCCTGCTCAGCTCAGAGAGGACTCTCTCATGTCACTTGATCTTCAATAGATGAGTTTTCTTTAACAAATCACTGGCTAAGTTTTTTTTTCTTTGGAGGGTTTTTTATAATTTTGTTCGCAAGGAAGAGGAGGGACACTTAGTGCTATGAAGTAAAAATTATGAAACGAATGGAAACACTGATTAGTTGGTAGAACTCTCCAGAGGATAAAGGCTAAATGAGGCGATGAATCTGAGTTATAAATTGTAAATTTGCAGAGTGTAAGAAGAAAGGAAAAACATATAACTATATCAGAGCATTCAATAAATGAATCCTAGCTTAGTTAGGAATAACTTAAAAAAATTTAAATTTCTTAAGCCGAGAGAATCACAAGATGAATTATGGGCCTTTAACTATCCAATTTAAACAGAAGACAGTGAAAATGAAATCAGGAATACAGGAAATACATACAAAGAGAGGAGATAAAACTCAGACCACCACCATTAGAATCTTTTCATGGAAACCTCAAGACATATGCATGTGTATTCTATTCAGCTTTAGAAAATTACATTCAAGTTCCAAATAGATAAAATCATGTCCTTGCACTTCTTCCAACCCCTAATACATTTGGAAGTCCTAATATTTATACAAGTTGAGTTCCTTTGGTTTTGAAACTGATTACAATTATCAAAATGAAATGTTTCAGTTTTGAAACCATTTACAATGATTAAAATAAGACGTTTCGGTTTGGGAACCAATTACAATGATTAGCAAGGAACGTTTCTTGATCTAGATTCTAACTCCTCTGGCGCTTTAGTCTCATTCTTTGCCACTTGTTCTGCTCTGGTCTTCCACATGATATGCCATATTTAGTGAAATCTGGCCATCATCTACTGGACCCTGGAAAAATGCATTTTGTCTTACCCAGACACACTATCTCCTTCCATTGCAAGTTAGAAGGGATATCATAATCTATCATTTCCTTTATCAAAATCTCCAAGTCAATGCAGGAAGCATATGACATGACTGGAAGTTCCAACTTAACTTTTTTGAATTGATTTAGGATTTCAAAATCTATAATTAGATGCTCAACCAAAGTAGCTCATTTCATATTTTCCTTTAGGGTTTCAAACTATGAATGATCCATTCTACACTGAGTGAGGCAAGAATTGTATTCTTCTTGATCATATAATTTTCCCTTGCCATCCCAAAATGGTGGAAGGCCTTTGATAAACAATTCTTCAAACAAATCCTTGAACTCCTATACACTTTGTTCCATCTGTGTTGCCTTGGTTTGGACTGATTTCAACAAGTTATGTTTAGCAATAACCCTCCTCACCCATATAATCAATGTACTTATGTCTTTAACCCCAATAGTATGAAGGTATGCAGTAGGAATGGATTTGAGTATATTTATGGCGTTTTGGGCCCATTCTGATGGATTCTTTGCTAAAGTTTCATTCACAACATTGCACCTACTTATGGTTGTGATGGCTATGTTGTTTTTATCATTAATGAAATTGAGATATACTTTGAACTTGGAATCTTCAACAAATATAAAGTCCCAAATGATATGCTTGCCCCCCTGCAAGATGCCTTTTCCTCTTAACCTCATCTTCTATTTGTCTGTTCTTTCTTGGAGGACTCCATTCTCCTTTTGAAATTGAGCTATCCTTTCATCCTTTGTCTGCATCTCCTGCTTCAATTTCTTTGTGTTTCCTTTTAGCCCTTTGATTTCTCCTTCTTTCAGGATAACTTGTGACATATCTTGGACAATTCCTTGAGTGTTCGACCCAACTTCTGCAGCAGGAGATGAAAATACATCCTTGTTTAGCAGTTATGTCTGCTCTTGTGACCATTTCACCTTTTTTCATTCTAGCTGCAACACCCTAGATTTGTAGTCCAATATCTCTTGACAAAGTGTTTCCTTTTCCTGTTCTAGAGAAACCAATTATGTTGTTTGTGTATGCTCTGTAGTAGACATTTTCAATTTCTTCTTCAAACTTTGAATTAATTTGTCCTTATCATCCAATGAGGATTTCAACCCTTGGGAGCCTTTAGATTCCATCCTCTTGACCTGAGTCTACCAGAATCTGCTATATGATTTTTCCTGCCTCAACTGTCCTTCCAATTTCATTCCAATTTCATTCCATAATATGACATTTTTGAATTTGTCCAACTTAAACTAACGTAATCAAAATACAACATATCATTAGTATGCTTATGAAATTTGACCTTGTTTGGAGCACTGATGTTATCATATCTTATCTTTATCTCAGAGACTTTGTCTTCATCTGCAACTGCAATGTTAAATGTTCTCTTTTAAACATCCCTTACTGTGAACAAATAATATTTATGTTGAGAAATATTTTCCACTTTAGGGACTAAATCCCTCATCTCACCTAGACCTATGCTTCCCTTCTCAACATACTATTTTGAAAAACCTTCTTTAGATTGATAAACTACCTCGAATGTTCTATCAAAGATATATTTATTACTGCTAAAGGTTCTTTAGCTTCCTTCACTTTGGATTTTTCTTTCCTTCTCAACCTCTACAGTGCTAGTACCACTTTCCACCATATCTAGATTTACCTATTATTCGGGATCTTCTTATTCTAAATCCACAATATGTGTTGGTTGTGAAACTTTCATATTCTTAGGAGCTCTCTGTTGATCACTAGTTCCCATGACCTCTGAATTGCTTCTCTTGCTGTAAACACTTATCTTAGGAACTTTGACTATCAATTTCTGAGAAGCTTGTTGTATTTGACTTTGTTGCAGGGTTGCCTCCACTTGTTGTGTTTGAGTTGGTTGCAATATTGCTTCCATATCAACATAGACTTCTATATTTTCCAATTTATCAAAACCCTCAACCTGTTCATGCTCATAAGGGGCTTGTTTGTTCATCAATCTTCTCTTGGATATGATTTGGTGTGGATCATATATTCTTCCTTGTAGCTGTGCAAAACCAAACTCTTTGATCTTTGCTTGAACTTGAGATAAACATGATCTGGATTTAACAATGAAGAGGCCAATGATAAAATAGAAATTGAGGTTAGAGGATTTGTTCAACTTCAAGAAATGCTCTGTCTTAGATATAATTATCTGCTTAATGAATTCAAGGGAAAATATTCTAGGATTTATAAAAATAGGAAATAGATAAGGGGATTCATGACAGCCATAAACCCATATTATTGTTGAGTGCATTAATAATACCTAATCCCCCACTCTGTTCTTTGGATTTGGCTATAGATAACTCCTCATGTCATCCAAAAATCTAGGTAGGATGGTATTGAAAATCAAAATGTAAACTCTATACAAGACTTTGTTTATGAAGATAATCAATTTAATCCTTTTACATTCAGTTGATACAAATGTTTCTTTAGGAAATTATCTCTTATTTGTTTCCAAAAAAATCTTCGACATATAGGTGTTGTATCTGAAATGTATTAGAGAGAGAAATTCACTAGCTGTTTATGTATATTATCAACTATGAACTGATCAAAACTAATATGGACTGACATACTAGACTCTGACTTTAAAAAGGTCAAAAGAAAATCGAGCATGAATTCTACTACATATTTTTCATTATCTAGACATAAAACTTGACTCAATAGGGAGAAGACCCATTGGACTTCAATGACTATTATATTCACATTCATCGACAAAGACAGACCCACTAAAAAAATGTTCAAGTTTGATAATTGTCTGTAAAAACATATCTCAGACCTCTGACAAACATTCTTTATATATCCTAATTAGATTTTCTTCATTGAAAGGTTCAAAAATTATGGAAAACAACTCTGGTATACCGAGGAGCTATAGAATTGATAGACTCTCTACCCTACACATGAACTCGGAACCTCATTTATTCACAACGAATCTTTCTTCATGGGAATATTGTTCGATGCACCAACTTATAAATTCGGGAAAAGGGAAAGTTATTTCGACAACATAAGGGACTATGTTGTCTTGGACTGCTTCAAGGAACGATATACGTCTTCCTACTTTATCGAAAAGGTTTCTTCTGGACACAAAGATAGGAGAAATAGTGATTTCAATATAAAAAACATATGAATCTCAACCAATTAGGGTTTCTTCATTCGCTACAGGATCTTGTTTTGTTACTGAGGTTATTATAGGATCCATGGTTGTGATGAAAAATACCTCGAAATGAGTGGAAATGGATTGCAATTGGTGTACTGTTGAGCTTCATTTGAAATATGGTGGTCGCACCAAGGTTTTAATGGTCCAAAATTCAAAATAAAATAAAATAAATGACCACCCTCCCTTTTATACTTTTCCTCTTTTCAGAGGGATGAGAAATTGATTTGAGGAAACCCACTTTTCATCTCGAAATGTGCCTGATGGTGCCACGTAGCCCCAAATGAAAACCATGGTTTAAATTTTGGGCCCGCTCTCCAAAATTAACCCCAACGTAGCTTCTCTCCTTGAAATCATCCTCGACCGTTGATCTTGAGTGCTCACGATCCGGGCCCCATCACCTCAATGTTTCTGCCATATTTAGCTATTTCCTTCCATATTTAGCCTATTTTCTAGTTTATCAGGCTTTCCAAAATGGTTTAGAATCTCACTAGATCCTAAAATCTTGGTTTCACATAAAAAATTTAATGGTGACTAACATGATCTAGGGTCACTATTCCTCCTCTGAAAATATTAAAAATCCCAAAAAAGTGGCTCGGAATAGTGAATTTTGGCCTATTTCAGTATCCCCATTCTAATCCCCTTAGGATTTATTCACTTCCTTCATGGGTTATTTACATGTATTTCTTCTTGACTCTCCCTAAAGGTTTCATCTTAATCTGGACTTCTGCCAATGATCTGGACCCAAATCTTTAAAACCACTATTTTGAAATTTCTTGAAAATCCAAGTAGAAATGGACAATGGCCCTCTCTGACACCTTTTTGTATTTCCTTCCTGCAGAAAACACCCATAATTTTCATCCAAATCTTACATGATTTTCTCCATTTCTGGACAAAATAATAAAATGTCGATCTCAAATCGAAAGCAATCTGGACCATCAATCTCAAATCGGAAGCAATTCGGACCGTCGATCTCAAATCGAAAGAAATATGGACCATTGATTTGCACTCCATCGACCATTGGTGACCGATGTTATTCTTTGGAATTCACAACACTTTCCCCAAACTATTGATCCAACCGTTGACCATTATCCCAACTCCTTGATGACCGACTTGCACAGAACTCCAAACAGACCAACCTGACCATCGACCATCGACCATCGACGATCTTCATTTGTGAATGGAACTCCCTTCCAATTTGGTCGATCCCTAACCATCGAACCATCAATGATGAATGATCCCTAATGACTATCGAAACACTTCCTCAATTTGACTGACCCTACCATTGGCCATTGACCATCTCTGTTGGTTGACATGGAAACTATGTTGATGTTGCATGACACATAGATGTTAACATGAAATGAGAAATCATCTTGAGGCATCCACTAGAATGATGTGGTGTGATAGATGGATGTTGACACAACATGACACATCATCACCTTATTTTCTCTATTGTCAATTGGAAGCTTCTCTTGGAAGAATATGAACTTCAAACTAAATATGTCAATCCTCGATCCATCAGCCATCAATGATATTATATGTCCTTTGGCCTCACTTCAACACTTTTTTAAATGTATTTGATACCCAATACATTGGCCATCAATGATCTCATATTTCATTTGGCCAAATTTCAACATTTCGCTAAACTTGTCGATCCTCGATCCATCGACCATCAATGATCTCAGATTTCATTTGGCCGAACTTTAACACTTTTCCAAACTCATCGATCCTTGATCCATCATCCATCGATGATCTCATATGTCCTTTGGCCAAACTTCAACACTCAGACAAAATTGACAATCCCTGATCCATTGGCCATCAACAATCAGAGACGTCTTTTGTATGAACTTCAACACTTCGCCAAACTCGTCGATCCTCGACCATCGACCATCAACAACCTATGTTGGTGAACTTAAACACTTAGAAAATTTCAGCCAAAACCCAAGTGAATCTAGGTCATTGATTTCCCAGTCAAGATGATATCGATCATTGATTTTATCTGACTTCCCAAATGGACAAAAATCAATATGAACCGTCGATCTTCCTCTTTTTCCAAAATTATGAAATGAATCTTGGTCGTTGATATCATAACTTTGTCAAACTTCAAAACTTTATCAATATTTAAATTTATCAAGGGAGAATCTAGACCATTGATCTCGAGATCAAACATGATCTCAGCTGTCAATTCTCTGAACTCTTCCCCATGCTACTGTGACAATCAAAATATGAATTTTTCGACCTTCAAGGTCGAATTCATCTATGAAAATTTGTATATTGAATCCATTAACTTAGATAATTTTGAGTTATTTAAAACTCGAATCTTCTCATGAAATTGGGGTGTTTCTCTCTAATTTTTCACCATTTTCCCCAATTTCACAGAGACCGAAATCTGTGATAGATAATATTCTCGATTCACACTCGTTCTTGTCCATACCAATATAGTGTTTGAACTATAAGCTATGATACCAATTTGTAGCGTACCCAACCACCCATAGGCTGGCCACGTTACTTCAAAAACTCATTTCAAAAATGATTTCAAATTTTGATAACATTTAATTAATAAAAAAGCATGAAAGAACACCATACAACACATGCAATAATCAATATTCATGCTACATCATAAAATAATGCTTAAACATGCCATGCACAACAATAACCAACAAATAGGAACATTAAAGATACACATCTGAGAGATATTAATTAATACACAACGAAAATAAATATACAAGCATAGAAACACATGACAAAGAGAACATATTTTAAAAAAAATGAATCACCAACTCGTTGTAGAACAAGGACGTTCCACCCAACCATAGATGTTGTTATTCCAAGTCTCAAGAACAGGTCAATTCTGATCCAGGGCTATGAATCCACAAGAATAGTTCCAAGGTGTCACTTATAAGTTTCCCAAACAAGCCAACAATCAAGCTCTCACATTTTATCAACACACAACAATCCAAAGTACACCAACTCTCTTCTCTCCATATTTCACAACCTAAGAGAATGGAGTCCCTTCTTTGCCATGCAATCCCTCAGGATTTCCACCTCCTTACATGGCTCTAGTGCATCTGGTCAAGAATCTACATGCTAGGACTCTCAATGTTCATACTTATGAATAAAGGTTATCACATGCCAATGCATCCCAGGGATGTAGGCATTCACTCATGAATGAAAAACACTAGTAAATACTACAAATAGAAAATAATGGATTCCTTCCTCACCAATTCGTCACCATGTCCCAACCAAGAACAAGAATGAATGAGAAAAATAGTGAATGGAGAGAGTGAATAGAATGAAGAGTGTGAACCCACAAACAACCCAAATATTGGTTTATATATTTACTTGGAAATCAATAACCATGTGGCCTTCCCATTAAAAAAATTATGTTAAATAAAATATAATAAAAATATTTAACCCCTTAAGTCCCCTCTCTCATGGAATTATATCCCCCTATAACTCTTGTTCTTATCTGTATGACAACCAACAATGTATTTTATTATTAATAATGATCTGAAAATAGAAGGCTGACTTGTTATGCTATGCAAGCACCCTCTATCTCAATAAAATAAATCTTAACATGACCTTGCTTCATGTGTTAAAATGTGCAAGAGGGTTTATGTGTTAAGTTCTTGGTTCTTCTTTGCAATGTATATGTGTGAAGAAAGGTTCTTTTACATGCTTAAATATGTGTTATAAATCAACACACAGCCATAAAAAAGTGCAGCAAATAACACATAAAAATCACAGCAATACCAAGATGATAAAGGAGTTCACCCCTCTCTGGGCTNNAATGGACTTGGCTCTTTGGGATTAGTTTGTCAAATGCTCATTACAAGATGCTTCTCAACTCAAATGTATTTACATACTGTACCATTGAGTTCAGAATACATAAAAACCCCAAATTTGACTGTAAAAACTCTGCAAATGGACAATGGCTCATCCAGCAATGACCTCTTCTACAAGT
>CBVK0102051778.1:0-13011 GCA_900067695.1 Picea abies
TCAGTCTCAGCAAATGGATATATGCTCATCTCAGCAATGCCTCAAACAATGAGGGCTTCAAGCTTCCTCAAGCTTCTTCAATCTTCAAGGGTTAAAAACCTGCATTAGAAGTCTTAAAATGCCTGTGAAAACCTCACCAATGGACTTAGAACATCCAAAAACCCCTAGCTGGGCTTTTACATAACCTGATTTGGTCAAAAACTCTAAAAGTTATGGCTTCTACCATTTTTCCCCTTCAAGCTCTGCAACTTGTTCGCCATTCTGCACCTGTGTGTACTCTGAACCTAGCACCAGAGAGTTTTCGTGTGCCTAAACCCAGCACCCGTGCATCCCACAAAACATGCCAAAACGTAGAACCATTAACGGAACTCAAGCCCCCCAGAACGGAGGTGTTGGGCGCATGGGGGGACCATATGTCCACGTTCCCCGCGCCAAAATAGGGCTAGTTTCCACGCGTATATAGATGGTGGACAGCTGTCGGGGTGTTTGTATAACCGTTTGATAAAACTAAACCCAAATAAATCCACGCGCCATTTAAAATATCATTTCACGCGCAAATGTATAAAATCGTGGGTTTAACATTAACCCCACGCGCATATAAAATGTGGTCATGTTAAACCATTGGAATCGTGGGTTATAAATAAATGAACTCCCGCTCGCCAAATGTTGGAGGGTAAGGTCACATTACCACGCATATAGCCGTGGCTAGGCTCCATGGAAAATGCGCGCCATTTTAAAATGAAACGTGGTCATATAAAACATACCAAACTATGGGTCACACCATAAGTTATGAAACGCGCGCGCAAACCTTGTGTAATGGTCACATGGAACTCCATAGAACCGGGGTCGAGTATGAAGTTTGACCTGCGCATATATAGACAATGGTTATATAATAACCACAATATAACTGTGGGGTTAATTAAACACCGTCGCGCACCAAATCCATTGAACAATGGTCATGTGGTGTTACAATGAAATCTCGGGCCAGGGCTTAGCCCTAGCCCGACCCCCCACCGATATAAACCATATGCGACTTCAAATATTTTAAATCCCACATTCATTATAAAAGCCAACGTGTGGTGTTGTAGTCGGTGTCTTAATGTAAAGTCTTTCAATTGGTAGAGGTCCGATGTTCGAATCCATCCGGCGACAAAATAATTTTTTGAATGCAAAACCCAAACCAATAAGTGAGGGACACGTGGCGCCCTCCGATTGGGCCACGTGTCCTCATATAATTTGCCCATAAACAGACACGTGTCACAATTCAATTCGCTGACAACCATCCAAAGAAAATGCACCACGTCACGTGCCACGTATGCTGTACGATTGCCACGTCATCCCGGCCACGTAAGATGTTGACGTCAGCAGGTGCCACGTGTCACCCTTCCAGTGGTGACACGTGTCACTTCTAGAATGGTCAAACCGTACTTCGAAAATGAAAAAATGCATGACACGTGTCATGCTCAGGAGCTGCCACATGTCCTGTACGGACAGGCCACGTATGATGTACGGCCTGCCACGTGTCCTGTACGGACTGTACGGACAGGTACAGTCAGCATCATTTTTTTTACCTGTTTGGCTCGGTGAATAGACCTCGATAACTTCTCCATACGGACTCCGTTTGTTAAAATAAATATACTGCCGGAATCAGGAGAACGAGACGGACGCAATGGCACCGTTTTCGTCACATTCTGAGCACTTTGAAAATTGAGCAAATTTTAGACCCCTGGTCCAGATTCTGATCAAATAATGATCAAAGCATTACATTTCCTAGGAACTCCATCATCTTTTAATTGTTTGGGCACTCCGACCTTTCATAAAGTAAAAAAAATACATTATTTAATCTGGGGACTCAAAACCATGGTATTAAAAGTCTTAAACTCATTTTTTATCAAACGATGGTGATTCAAGCTCTAGTTTCAAATTTTATTTACCTTTAAAAATTGAAGACACATTCAACTCATTTTGGTTTTTCTCCAAATTTTCTTGTGTTCGTGTGGGTTTACCTAGGCTCTAGTTTTTTTTATCTGAGGCTTATTATATTGTTTTCTAGGATATGGCCACCCTACTTTGTTGAGGGCCAAATTCCATTGAATAACCAAAGCTTGGATGTATTACATCTTGTGTGGTGTAGCGCTTTGTTTTATCTATCTATTATGCAAGCCAGACTTATTATTATTTGAGGGAAGTTTTTTAAATATGACCCATTTATTTATATTTTATGATCATAATGGAACTTGAGTTTTTATTAAATGACTGAATTAATAGGATTTTTATTCAATGGATAAATTAGTAATTCATATGATGCTTAGATAAATCAAATTTTCATTAATCTAACAATTGAATGATCATTATCTTTATTATCTCGATGACTATAAATGAGATATAGATACATTAAATTGTAGATATTATTAACACTTTGTCTGGTGTGATAGGAAATTGTAAGGGTGCATTGATGTGGAATTGTGTTGACAAAGTATTGGAATCTGAGTTGATTCAAGAAACAATGATTATTTTGTGAATATGTTCTGTATATTTGATATGAATTATGAAGATTATTGATTCATTGATGTAGTGTATTGCAAGAGCAAGGAATATGCTTGTCGATTGATCCACACATGGGTAATGGGGTTGTATGGAGGTATATCAAGTACCATCAGGATAGGTGGAGAAGCATCCCTATTTCCACCTACTAGCACTCCTTTTGTGGGCTAAGTTTAAGAGTGAAAAAACACTTTTACTCCAATGTTGCACATTGTCGTGAGGGTAGGTCATGGATTTAATCACTCACAAGGATTGGATGAGGGGAACACATTAAGGTGAATACCTTATTCCCTAGTGACCATTAGTTTCTCAACAAATGGAAACATAGATGATTTAATGGTTTCTCTAATGTTGCACCATTTCCCCATAAATAAATTTTAGGTACTTGAAGTGCATGCAATCATAGCACCCTTGGAAATATGATAAGTAAATATTGAAGGGAATGACATACATGGCACCCTTGGCATCATTATTAAAATTTGTCAATGATTAGTAAATTTAAAAATGAATTGAAAAATGTCAAAGAAAATTATTTTCTATGCATTTCACCTTAGGAGAAAATGACAATGTTGAAAATGAATTCAACTATGGATAATCCCTAAAACCTCATGGAAAATGACATTCTAGTATAGTTTATATTAAAAAAGAGAAATTAAATTGTTAGCCTAAAATAAACATATTTACATCTTTTCATATTCATATTATGATGAAGATTTAATTGAGTAAAAAAATATTAAGGAGGAATAGGTTATGAAGTGGTGCATGAAATTAATTTAAACCGATTATTAATTAGATAAATTAAATTCAAGAGAGCCCACAAATTATGGAGAAGAAATAGGATCTAGAATTCAAACTCAACTTGAATTGTGAGATAAAAATGTTTCACATATGTTGTCATTGATGTCAAAGTGGTCATGGACATGATCAATTATAGTTCAATAAAAGACAATATGGCACAAAGTATGATGCACAGACAAAGGAAGTCGTGAAAGAATGAAAACAAAAGTGCATGCAACAATAAATAGTATGGCACAAAGTATGATGCACAGACAGAGGAAGTCGTGAAAGGATGAAAACAGAAGTGTGCACAATAAAAAAAAGTATGGCATAAAGTATGATGCATAGATAGAGGAAGTCATGAAAGGATGAAAACATAAGTGCACAAAAGGATCGAAGGATGAAAGGATCAATGGTGTCGAAGAAGATGAATGGATAGGACTTGATCAAAGATATGATCAATCGATGAAGAAATTCTTGGAGATAACAGATAATTATAGCTAGATCGGTAGGGGGATGACCCATGAAACAGTTCATAAGTGAAGTATGATGGAGAAAAATGCAATGGAGTAGACTATGACATATTTCCATGTTTGTGATTGTGAAGTAGAGAAACGATTGTTGGTGTTTCAACACAACGATGGATGTGAAATGATTGCAGGGTGCCTTGAGCTAGTGCAAAGAATGATGTAGTGGATTGTGATGAGATGAAGCCACTGTGAGAAGTGACAAAGTGGAATAAAATGAAACGAGTGGAAGTTCAAAAGTCAAGTGAGCGAGTCACCAGGGCATGCTCACAGTCTGGTGGGGTGGCTGGGTGAGCATATTGCAGAGAAAGTGTGACAACATGAATAATTATGACTTGAGTTTTGCACTCCTTTTCTATCTGTGCATTGGGTGCTCTATAAAACAGAATGATATTTTTTGTGTTAATCTGAGGAGATTCTCTAATAAGACTAGGTTTTTTTGTTAGAGATGAGTTGGAGCTCATTCGTTGGAAGATTTGGTCTCATAATTTATTCTTCGTTAATCATTGAAAGGATCAATGATGATCATTGAACGTTTTGATAAAACAAGGAATATTTTGTCGATTTGATTTAGTCGAAGAATGTCCATCCATAAATCGACAAGAAATATTTTTTATTTAGACAAAATTATGTACACATATAACTAACTGGACTTTGATGTGGTCAAGATATGTCCACAATATAATTATTATGCATTCAAATACTTCATTCAGACATAAGTGTTTCCACATATAAATAATTGGACTTTGATCTGGTCAAGATATGCCCAAAATATAATTGTTATGAATCCACATATAGTTAGTTGAACTCAGGAAAATATATTATAAATAGGGATGCACTCTGATCGAGTATGTAGTTGATGAGAATAGAGAGAAAAGGTTATGTAACTATTCAAAGGAACCATTGAAATGTTTGATAGTACTGAGAGTGGGGGTGAATTATTATTGTATACTTTAATTATTTTTTATTTTGATATGATTTTATAACATAGTTAGGATTTATGCTTGTATTCAGTTATACCATAAATTTACTGATCATAATCATATACAATAGTCAACACATTTACAAATATAGCGGTGGAAAACCAAATTGTGAAGACCTTGAAAATATTTATAAATGAACATTAATTCATGCATGAATAACTATCAATGAGGATACCAATCCTCTGTGGTCACCAACCTACAACATGCACCATCGTGAAATGGATGAGGACATCAATTCTTTGTAGGCACCAACCTACAAATGGATGAGGACACCAATCCTCTGTAGGCACCAACCTACAAATGGATGAGGACACCAATCCTCTATAGGCACCAACCTACAAATGGATGAGGACACTAATCCTTTTATGAGAACCTACCACCAACTCATAAACTAGGAACCAACCTACAAATGGATGAGGAAACCAATCCTCTTATGAGCACCAACACATAAACCAAGCACCAACTTGTAATTGAATGAGGAGACCAATATTTCCTTTCTCCACCCTCCCACCCTTAGTTTTTCATTTGTTCACAAGAAACTATTGTATTGCATTTATATTATTCTTCTTGATCTAAAATAATATTTCAAAAGCTTCTATAATAGAGTTACATCTGCACAAAACTATCATAAATTTACCATATCTTCTTAATAAAATTTTCTCTTATTCTTACTGCAATCCTTATACTTTAATTGTGCCCATATTCATTGAAATTACTCCTCTAAAGTTTATTTCACCATACCTTTCAATCATTTCTCTAAAAATTCAATGCGTAGAACAAGTCTTTGGTCCCTTAGAATTTCCAAAATTCCATCTTCTTTTTTTTGTGTTATTTTATTATCCTGAAATCACCATATTAGCGCTCTTCATTTTTTACTTCATCTTCACAGTCATGCTCCTTTGTGATCACTGCTAAAATCAAACCGGTTATCTTAGATCTCCCTTCTCTTTTCATATATCCTTTTCTTCATCTTCATTATACATTTATATGGTTTCGATTGAATATTGTGGATTTATTTTATGATGAATGTTGACCTGATTCATCCTTTGAGCCGACCAGAGCACCAAAAACGTCATTGAAATGTTCACACAAAGTGTACTAATCCCCCGAGGATTATTTTCTTTCATTACATGAGTTATCCCAATGGAGATAGAACCAAACACATGGGACTACGATCTTTATTACAGGGGGCTAGACCCTTGAGTTAGATCTTGAGGAAGGGGGGTTGTAATAAAAAAAATGCACCTATGCGTGTATTTTCCTGTGAACACATGTTGACATTGTGGGGTGGGTGCCTTTATATTAACCCATGTGATAGTTGGTCGACGCAATTTATTATAGACCATTTATCTAACGTTTCTTTCAATGATCAGATATGTGCCTCATGCTAGTATCCTTCCCTTTACAACTTTCCTTATGGGTTATTGATCTGAATGATCAATGGTTATAATCAATCTCTACCATCCATGTGTATAAGGGTGGGTTTCATAAACCATCGCGTGGATCTCTAGCCTAGTATTATGTGTCAAGAACTTTGTCGATGCACATTTAATCCAGATCATTGATCCTAAAGTTGATCAATGATCATCAGGATTACTTTTGTTATCACACTAAGTTGCCTTGGGTCTTTAGCCCTTAGTTTTGATTCTTCTAGGCCTTTAGATTTTTTGATTTTGATTTTTCGCCTAAATGTGTGATTTACTTAGATGACTTTGATAAACAAAGTTTTAAGTCATGGCTCAAAATTTGATCCTCACATGAAATTTTGGCCTAGGTTCATTTTCATGACTTATGTTTTGATCCTGTTCATTATTTGACACTAAGTTCGACTCGCTCCATGACCATATTGACTTGAAATGTCACCCTCCTCACTCCTGCCTCTGTAGACTTGCCATGTTGTGCCTTTTTCCTATGCTTATCGGTCAAATCATTTTTTGAAAGGGAGCGCAACCAACTCACCAGGAGTTTCTATAGCACACTCCCTGTCCTTCATATTTCACCATGATTTGTGATTATTGCACTGATGTCATGTCTTCCTTGTTTTCAGCACCATGGTTAGTTAAAAGACACCTTCGAAGATTCATGTTTATAATCTTTTCTAACGGTTTTCAAATTTTGAAAGCTCATATTTTTGTGCTACATAAACTGCCAATTCTGACAAGTTGGTAGTGGTGCTACCAGATCAGTTGTTGAGGTGGATTCAGAGAACAAGTTGCTCATGATACTCTCCTAGGATTTTTCTGAAACTCTGATTTTTCATCATTCTCGAGGTATTCCATTATTTCCCCCCTCTGCATATCAATTTCAAGGAGAAATTATCACCAATATTTTTGGTAGCTATCGTGCCTGCATAACTGAAGGAGATATTTTTATTCATGCCTTCCTATCAGTTTTCCTTCCACTGAAACCTATATTTACCATCACCTGGTTATCAGTATTAAGAAATATACTCTCCATTTCTCCTAATCTTTCACTATCCAAGCAAGTTTCATTTCCTATATGCGCAGTGTGTTACCTAGAAATGACGTTGTCTTTTCCCCTGCCTCCTCTATCTTTTGAATTGGACTATTTTCGATCTAGTTTTCAAAGAAAATTACAGTACATACCTTCACCATATGATTATTCCTCAGTTTTAATATATGTACACAGTCAAGGGAGGAAAATTTACAACCACTGTTTCCTAAACTAGCAATCAATCTGAGTTAGAGAGAATTTCTGGAAAGGGGCAGCCACTCTTCACTATCAGATTCTTTTGAAGTGTGACTCTTTGTTTTCCTGATCATCACCACTCCATAGCTCTTAAATCTTTCATCCTAAACTATGGAGACTCTTCAGAAGAAGATGTCACACAAGGGAGGTAATGTGGTTAGAATTGAGCTTGCAGACATGCTTTTATTTGATGTAGAGCCCATGGCTAGAGAATTTTTTCAAATGGTGGGCTACATCACATTCTGCCAAAATATGCAAAGGGGTCATCATGAGGTGGAAAGGCAATTTGCCTTACATTTTGATGGCCTGAATACCAAGGTAGGGGACCTATAATTTGAGGTGTTTGAGACCTCTATTTCAGCAGCTACAGGTACCCCTATCACTAGAGAGGATTGGTTTAAATCAATGGCCTTGGGTGCAGCCTTTTCCAAAGACTTCTTAAAGGCTGAATATCAAACTGACAATCTATCCAAAGGAGTGCCAAGAATTCATCTGGTTGGAGAGTTTGATAAAATGATGAGGATCATTCAAAGGTACTTCACATGTGAGGGGAGGTTCAATACACTATACTAGTACCATATAAGGCTTCTGTTGCATTTTACTGGAAAATTTGAAATGAACACTCCCTTTTATCTGCTGAGAAGCATAAGAAATATGTTAGATAGGGTTCAATATGAATCAAAGGTCATGGATACTAGCATTTTTCATTCTGGTTTGATTAGAATCTTGGTTTCTGAAGAGTTGAGAAAGAGGAACATCTCATGGGAATACTTCATTATTTTTTCTCACATGAAATTAGACATAGAAACTACCCCTCAGTCACAGATAGCAAGCCCTTTGCCATCCACTAGTGTTGCTCCAACGTGATCAAGAAAGAAAATAAAGAGTAAAGATCATATTTAAGATCAAGAATCCATTAACGAGGTTGCAAGAACTGAGGAGGAGGCTTACCATTATCCACAAAGAGACCTTTCACCCCCTCCTACACCAAAACTAGAAGAGGTCCCTTCCTCTAATAAATCCATAGCCAAGAAAGGAATGAAACTACACTTCTCTTCATCCCCTTCAACAACTAGCACCAAGATAAAAAATCCTTTCACAAGGTCATCAGCTCTCAAAGAGGCTATTGAAGAAAAATTCCTACCAAAGATTTCCATTCTGAAGAAGAAGAAAGACAAGGGAAAAGTCATTGATAATCTTGTTGAGATAGAAGAAGTAATCCCTGTGTAGAAAGAAGATGAATCCATAAAAAATCATGTCGATATTTTCCACATCACCAATCCACCTAGAAACCAGACCTTCAAAAGATTGATTAAACAACTCATGGAAGCTAGAAAGGAAGTGTCTCGTCTGAAATCCGAAGCCCTATATGAAAGAATTAATATGAAAGAACTCATGGATGGCTGCAACCACACTCTTGACTTAGAAATATTCGTAGCAAGAAGATCCCAGCCTCTTCATAGGAAACTTAAGAACACCTATAGGAAAAACAGAGACTTTCAGTCTCATAACAGAAAGCTCAAAGCAGAGTTGCAACAATTCCAAGATGAGATGGCTCAAAGAAACTTGAATGTGTTAGTTGAAGATTCTATTTAAAAGGATAAGCCAGTAGCCAAGGAAAGAATAAATCCAATGAAGAAGCATGTTACTACTAAATGAAAGCATGTTGTTGTGCAAAAGGGGAGTCCTACTTCTATCAGAAGGAGTGTTAGGTTGATGAAGTGATTGGTGAAAAGTGAGCTCCATTTTTTAGAATGGCCCCTTTTTGCAAGGATAATTAATTGAGGAAATACTACTTCTGCCACCTATACAGGCTATACATGCTTCTAATGCATATTGTTCAGAGTTCCATTAGTTCAGAGTTCCATTAGAAGCATGTATAGCCTGAACTAATGGAACTCTGAACAATATGCATATATTGTTCAGGCTATACTACTTTTTAGTTCAGAGTTCTGCAAATAATTAATATTTTCAACAATGGTAGCGTAGACATTCCATAGTGCTATGGTGCTATGAAATCGTCTAATTTTCATGTCCTATCAGTCTACTTCCTCTAATGCTTCCTAATCACCTAAGACTGATGTAGTGATGGCGCTGCTAACTACCCGGTGGTGCTACCAAATCTATCAACATTGAAATGTGGTGTTGTGAATTTAGTAGAGGTGCTACCAAATTGTAAGCAGACACATAGGAAGGCACTACTAAAATTTTAGACAAAGGTCAAATTTAGCACAAAATCACACAGGCGTGGCGCTACTGAAATTTTGGACATAGGCTGAATTTGGACAGTGAAACATAGGCGTGGCGCTACCCATTCGACATGCCTAGTTTGGAGGTCATGCTACAGAGTTACAGGAATTTGGTGAAGGCTCTCTACCCAGAGTGCTACTGAATGAAGCTACCAACAGGTACCAGGAATCAAGGAGCTTGAAATATCATTCTTGTGGATGGTTGTTGATGTGGAGAAAAGAAAACATAGTAGCTGAAAGAATGATGATAGTTACAAGAATCTGAAAGACACTTGGCATGCAAGGATATGAGTATCA
Source organism: Picea abies (assembly GCA_900067695.1). Taxonomy (NCBI): domain Eukaryota; kingdom Viridiplantae; phylum Streptophyta; class Pinopsida; order Pinales; family Pinaceae; genus Picea; species Picea abies. Next base: position 10,087 of record CBVK0102051778.1, read on the forward strand.
AGAAGATCAAGTTAGTTCAAAGTTGGTTGGATCAGTGGCAAAAATTTTCCCTTTTTATAGCACAATTGTTAGTTTAAGTTGTTAGATGGAATAAATACTTGGAGATTTTCATGGGAAGAAGGCCAGCTTGCACGGTGACCACATCTAGCATTTTCCTCCCTTTTTGTTATAAATAGATAGTCTAAATGCTTTAGGAGGTTTGAATGGTTGAGATAGGCTCCCTTATGCTGTAATATTTTGATGAAGCTTCTGTGAGTTGGTTATGTACTTGATTTGAGATATCTTGATTAACAGAATTTAACTTTCTTACTCCAACTTATTTGCCTTTGATTTTGAAGTATTCATGCTTGAAAGATTCACATGAATTATTGTAGTGATATTATGATGGATGTTTGATTATAATATTATTATGATGTTCTTTAGTGTCCTTAAACTTTGAATTCAAGAAGATCTCGTGTTTGATTTTTTCTTCCTTAGGTTACTTACAGGCCTGATGTCTATAGAAAACCTCTATATTTTTCTCACCAAAGTCTTCCCTCTATTCACCTTTACTCCCATTTACTAACTGAAGTTAGTCAAGACCTCAATTGCTTGTGCATTCTAGCCCGGATTTTTGAGTTAGAACATTATTATCTTGAGTCTTATTTGTTTGACCTCTTTAAAACTCATTTACATTTACACATAACCTGATGGGTATTGGGCTTACCTTCTATGCAATATGAGGGTGATTCCTAGTGATAACATTCTTGGCACCACTGCTGGGGAACGAATTGAAGAAATTTCCCTGGGATTGAACGAAAAAGCTTACTAGTTCTGAAGGTGCATTGGAACTCAATACATTGAAGATTGCAACTTGCACCTGGAGACTCCATTGTTTTAGCTCTGGCTCTTAAAGGAAGACACATGAAATCAAATCTATAGCTACCTTTGGTTCCACCTAAGGCTGACCCAAAGAAGATAATCAAGAAGGGAAAATCTTCTCAAGAATTTTTTTTTGTTGTTGCTACAAGTGATTCTGGTTAGTTGCCTAATTCCACTCTTAATACTCCAGTTGTTTTATCAAGTAATATTCCTTTACCTTCTACTGAAGTATCTAAGAATCCTGATTTTGAAAATTTCCATGTTGATTACTCCTCTTTTGAACCCGATTTTAAAGAAGAAAATTTTGAAATCCTTTCTTCCCCTGACATTATAAAGTGGTTCAGTATTTAGAGTCTTGAATATTTTCCTACTTAGGCCTTTCTAATCCTCCTCCTGTCAAAAATTTTGTAGCCAAAGAAGAGGAAACCTCATCCCCTTTACAGACTATACCATCTTCTTCCAAGAGTAAGCCTTATGCTATGAAAACTTAAATTTCCCCTTTATACATTCCTTTTTCTCCTAAGTTGCAGATAGTCAAGTTTCCTTCTCCTCCTTGCTCACCAAGAGTCCAAAATCCAATGGTAGGCACTAACCCTCCTAGAAATAGGATGGATGCCATAGTGGCTGCAAGATATGCCCCTCTTGTTGTTGAAATACATCTTATTTCAGTATACCACTTAGACTAAATAAGATTTCATCCTTGTATAAATATCTAACAGCCATACCATTGTTGTTTATGAGCTAAAATAGTATTAACCAAGTTATGAAATAAAATAGCAGCAAAAATAAATTATATATCAGCAGTTTGCAACCCTCATTTGGCACAAAAATTTGTGCAATACCACTTGAATAATACACAGAAAATTAGGGACATATTTGAGGATAAAAAAATATTTATTCCGCTCAAGGAAAATCTAAGTTTATACAACAACAATAAGCATCAGCATTACAACACAAAATATCTCTTATTTTAGCAAGCCATCCTTCAATACAAATTGTACCAGGCTGTAACTAGGGAATATTGCCTCAACTATACGACCAGTATGGCCCTGAACAACTAGTAAAACTCCACAAACAATCATAGAAATGTATAGAAACTTGTGCCAAGAGAATCAGTATGAAACAGAATAGAAACATTCAACAAACTAGCATATAAAATCGTTCCACTCCTGTTGTATACTCACAGCCTCGATTTTTGTGCCTCCTCTTGTTGTACGACCAACAAAACACTGTTGTATGACCTCTACTATAGTTGTTGTATGGACTGCTAAATGCTACAAATTCTCCTTGGACTATGTGCCAATCCCTCTCCTAGGGATGCATGCCAAGTCCCTCTTGTTGTAGTTTTTTCCTCAAGCAAAGAACTCCTCCTTGGGATGTGTGCCCCTTCACCTTCCCTCAAGCTCTCCCCAAAAGTGTGCCCTCCTTCTCCTAATGAGCTACCTTTAAACAATTTTGAAATGTAACTCTCCTAACCCTTGATCTCCCATGAGTGACTCTTCACTTTCCCTCAAGATCAATGATCATGACTTAATCATTCGTTGAGGTCACTTAAGTCATTAAAGTGACTCAAAACATCATAAAGTCACTTTTACATTAAAAATTAATTAAAAGACACAACTTTATAAAATCACTAGGAGAAAATTTTCTTGGTCACTTCCACATGCTAAGCGCTGCTAATGCAGAAGTACCTCCAAAATACCAAATCTCAACACTTGTCTTACCTCAGCCTATGATTGCTCTCCCTGCTGGATATTATTTAAAATACATGCCCAAATTCACAGGAGAAGAAGATATAACTGTTGAAGAACACTTTGTTGCTTTCTACAGTTATGCAGACAATCAAAATATTGAAAATGAGGATGTGTGGATGAGAGTCTTTGTCCAAATCCTTTTTGGTGAGTCCAGGAAGTGGTTTGGCCCCTAGATCCATTACTGGGATTGAGGCGTTAGTGTTGGGTATGTGTTATATTCTTTGCACGAGTAGTAGTGTCTGAGCACCTGCGCCGGGCGCGCAGGGGGGTAAGAGGGGGGTGCAGGGGGTTCGGGGGCAGCGCCCCCGAG
>CBVK0102051784.1:0-17816 GCA_900067695.1 Picea abies
TATTGACCTTTATTACATCCGAATACATTAATCTACCTATGTGCGGGTTAGGACCTTAACAGTTTCCTTGATATGAGTTAAAGAAAGTTTTATCAGCATTGTGTTTTAGGAGGAAATGCAGTGACCTACTATCTGAGATGTTAGGACGGAAGAAAAATTACTGTCAGTTGGCCACTTAAGAATTATAATCTGCATTTTAAATATTTAAACATTTCCTTTGTTTGTGAATCTCAACTCTTATAGCTGGTAAATGTAATATCCAACTCTGAGAATACTAGGGTTAATTAGGCCTAGATTTTATATTCTTAATTATTACAATTGATTTTATATAAATACACAAAGATTTTTAAATGTTTAGTGGTTAGCGCTAGGAGTGAATGGTAATTTAGTTAATGTTTAGTTAATTTGTAAATTAAGTTAATTGCAGTAGTTAGTGATGGTAGTGAATATTGTAAGTTAAGAAGTGTGATATTTTAAGAAAGGCATCGTTATATTTTAGTTAAGCATTGTGATAATTTCAAATTAAGCATTGTTATATTTTAATTAAGCATTGTTATATTTTAAGAGGAGCATTGTTATATTTGTATTTTGGGAAAAGCATTGTTATATTTTTAGGTTAAGCATTGCATTGTTATAACTGGCACTAAGGAAGATAAGAATGGTTAAGCCTTGTTAGATTTTAAAAGAAGGTAGGTAAGTGTTATTATATGCTTTTAAATTTAGGTTGAGGTTGGATATAATGTGTTTGAAATGGTCTTATGAGTGTAAAATGTTAATTAGATACGTATAGATTGTTGCACAATTCCAAACCTATATTGAATATAGTTACCGTGCGCCTCATTTAGCTCGATTGATTGGAATGCTCTCGTTTATAGATTTCATGTAAGGTATGACAATTAATCTTAGAATTCTGGCGTCTGGTTTTTGTGTCATGATTTAAAAGGTTGAGGAATTCTTAAGTTTGCGCCTTATTTACTCTTTCTCTTATCGCGATGAGGCGACACGATTCCTTTGAGGGGATCAATGCACACATTGATCAATGAATACATATGATAACCTGGCTCGGGTCATGTGCTCCCCGATGATGAGGATAGTTGATTACTTAAATTGATGTTTGTAATTTGTACTGTAACGCTTGAATGTGATTTGTTCCTTACTCGCTGTGAAGGTTCTAGTTACCTATGTCGCTTGATGTTGGTTGTGTCTGGATGATCTTGATGTTGTCTTTTAGCTTAGTCGACTTTGACTTGATGTGTCGGGTGGGATGTAGACATGTCCTTGTTCCTTAGAACAGTCGACAATGTTGAGACCTTAGATGGTCAAAATCGATGGGATCCTAGGCTTGAGCATTGCGTATGTGTCTTGGAGGTCCTAAGCTTGTAGGGTAGGACGAGCAGGTAGTCGTTTTTATTTTTGTTTGATTGATTTTCGTATGTTGCATCCAACTGAATGATGCGCTAGTATTCTATGTCGTTATGTTGTATGTTTCGGGTTGCGTGCATTGTGTTCATCATCGAGTTGCGTTTATTGATTGTTGGTCTTTGTTACTTTCCTGTTTAAAAATAAATAAATAAATAAAATAAAATAAAAATAAAAATAAATTGCACTTGTTATGCATCACATGTTGTCGTAATGATTGGGGTCGTTCAATAGTGTATGAAAGTCGATACGACCCGTGAATTGGGATCACTACGACTTCCATTGATTGAGTACTTGATTATAAAATGTCGCTAATTAAAATTGGTTTGTATTCGTGTAGGTAATCATGGTTAGAGGATGCCATAGAGGCAGATGACAGGGTGCTAGGGGAGGAGGCACACTGCCCCCAGTAGCATCCATGCTCGAGGGCTCTAACCCCTAGGGAGACGAACATGTTTTTGTGTAGGAATATATAGTTGTGGGAGATGTGGTTGGGTTGATGAGGTCCTTTCAGAGGATGTTTGAGGCACTGATCAACCATTTGGATAGATATGAGACTAAGGTTCCAACACTTCCTGAGGGTCCACCACGTACCCCGGTTGGTACTGGTAGCATTCACCGTGAACTCGCGAAGGTTAAGTTTCTTGAGTTCTTTGGTGCCCCGGATGGCGCAACCACGGAGGGATGGTTGGAGAATATATCGATGTGATTTTCACTTCGCGACTATACCTCCAACATGAAGGTTTGCGTGGTGGTATTTCAACTGAAGGGGAGCGCTCTTCTATGGTGGAAGACACTCATGCCGCAGTTGAACATGGCAGTCGAAGATGTGTCATGGGAACTGTTTGAGGAATGGTTCTGGGAGAGGTATCTATCTGAGGAATTCATTGAGCGTAATCTCAATGAGTTAAACACCTTGCGACAGGGAGGTTGTACAGTGCCCAAGTACAATGCATGTTTCATGGATCTGCTTCAGAATGCTCTACACTTGAATACCGATAAACTTAAGTTCAACAAGTTCATGTTCAGCCTTAATGTTAATGTTCATGCAAAGGTGAGGATTTTTATGCCTCAAACCTTACATGATGTTGTCTATAAGGCCCTCATAGCAAAGGAGGAGCTTATCAGCGAGGGTCAGAGCAAGACTCCAGCGAGACCAGTGGGATATGTGTCATTTGGTGCGTTGCAGCATCAGACACCAGCTAAACATTCAATAGGATTTTGAGCCACTCAGAGAGGGTCCACATACACTACGCCATGACGACCGATGCCTCAGCAACAAACTCCTTATATAGGACCACAACACCAACAACAACATTGACCGCAAGAATATCAGTTTAGGCATGTTCAGTAGAAAAAACCAAGGTTCCAGGTCGGTGAGCCGTCAACTTCTACTTCAGGTACGAGGAGTACTAGATCAAACAAAGGGTGATGGACATGTGGAGAGACACATTACTAACGTGACTACACAGTGGAGAGGACCAAAGCATCTGGATCAGCCGAACCCATTATCGTGGGAGATTCGGTCAATTCCTATCAGATTCATGCAGTGGTGAATAATTGCCAGAGCACCATTCGACTGTGCTTGAGAAGTCAGGTACTATTGTTGGCCAGAACCTTAGTATTTTGATAAATCCAGGTGCTACAAAGATTTTTATTTTTGATGTAGTGCTAAAAAGAATTAAGGTAAAGGAAGTCAAACAAGATGAGTTTGTCTTTGTAGAAATGGCTTTGAGATCCAAACGAAAGGTTGGAGGGAAGGTTACAGGTTGTAGCCTTAACCTGGAAGAGTTTGTCACAAGGACCAACCTGTACGTCACGATCTTAGGGTCTTATGACATCGTGATAGATATGGACTGGTTGGAATTACATGAGGTGATACTCAACTGTAAGACGAAATGGTTGGGCTTGGTCGATGATGAGGGTTAGAGACGTGTGATTCTAGGTCAGAACCAGGGTGTTTCCCTGAGGTTCAACTCTTCCTTGTAGCTACGGAAGAGCATGTGCAAGGGATGTAAGCTATATGAAATTCTTGCGTTAAACGAGAAGGGAATAGCAAAAGGAATAGAAAACCTTTCGTTGGTGTGAGAGTTTGCGTACGTCTTCCCCGAGGAGTTACCTGGGATGACGCCGAAGAGGGATTTGGAATTTACCATCGACCTAAAACTAGGAACTGAACCGATAGCAAGAACGCCTTATCATATGTCGACCCCTGAGTTACAAGAGTTGAAAATGCAACTGGAGGAGTTGTTGGATCTAGGAATTATACATCCAAGTGTGTCACCATGGGGTGCACCGGTTATTTTCATACAAAAGAAGGATGGGTTGTGGAAACTCTGCATTGACTACCATCAATTGAATAAGGCAATGATCAAGAATCAATATCTGGTGCCAAAGATTGATGATTAGTTTGATCAGATGAAAGGCGTGACGGTGTTTTCTAAGATCGACCTAAGATCAAGGTATCACCAGTTATGGATAAAGGAGTATGACATCCCTAAGACCTCCTTTACGACGAGGTTTGGACATTACGATTTTACTATTTTATTGTTTGGACTGACGAACACCTCAGGGGTATTTATGAATTTGATGAACAAGGTGTTCCGCGAATACTTGGACAAGTTCATCAAAGTATTCATTGACGATATTTTGATATATTCGCGGATGATGGAGGAGCATGAAGACAACTTGTGCTTGGTACTACAATGTCTACGAGAGAACAAATTGTAAGGGAAACTATCTAAATGCTCATTTTATCAATCGAAGATTCATTACTTAGGGCGTGCCATCTCCGGTGAAAGTATTGTTGTGGATCCAGAAAAGGTCAAGGCTATTATGGAATGGCTTGCACTGACGAATGTTCCAAAAGTGCGTAGCTTCATGGGTTTAGCGAGATACTATCGATGATTCATCGAGGCTTTTTTTGAAGATAGAAAATTCGATTACGGAATTGTAAAGGAAGAACAAGAAGTTTGTTTGGACCGAGAAATGCGCAGAAGCATTTCAGAGGCTTAATGAGTTGTTGACGACAACACTGATACTAAAGGCCCTGGACATCGATGTAGACTTCTTCGTCTACACTGACGCATCCAAAGAAGGCTTAGGATGAGTCTTGATGCAAGAGGAGACTTATGCGATGCACGATTTGGAGTTGTTATTCATTGTTTATGCCTTGAGAGTTTGGAGACACTACCTTATTGGATGAAAATTCGAACTAAAAACAGACCACTTTGGGCTACAACACATCTTTACGCAAATCAAATTGAACGCGCAACAACAACGTTGGTTGTAATTAATTAGTGAGTACGATTTCGAGATTACTTATATAAAAGGAACAATGAACAAAGTGGTTGATGCGTTGAGTCAGAGACCATGCATATTTTCGGTGATACCTCTTCAGATGAATCTACGTGAAAATATTCTATCTTTATAGTGAAAATATGACTGGTACAAAGAATTCAAGGATTTTATCGAAAAAAACACAATGATGGTACCAAAATTTGAGGGATTTACAGTGGACAACGATGGATTATTGAGATTTAAAAGTCGAATTTACGTACCGCCCAATGACGAGTTGAGGAGTTTGATCCTAAATGAGGCTCATAGAGCAGTGTACATGGATCATCATGGCATTGTGAAGATGAGGGCAGACCCTAAACCCTTATTCTTTTGGAAAGGAATGAAGGAAGACATAGTCAACTACATGGCAAGATTTCTAGAATGTCAGTAGGTGAAGGCTGAACATAGACATCTGTGAGGATTACTACAGCCACATGCTATTCCGGAATCTAAATGGCAGGTCATTTCTATGGGTTTAATTTTTTTATTTTCGTTGACGGCTAGGAGACACGACTCGATTTTTGTGGTAGTCGAAACTCTGACGAAGAGTGCTCATTTTATTCCTATGCGTACGATGTATCGGGCACCTGACATAGCTAGATTTTTCATTAGTGATATTGTGAGGTTGCATGGCGTACCTAAGAGGATTATATACAATAGAGGATCAATGTTTACAGGACGATTTTGGACTAGTTTCCAAGAGGCCTTGGAAATCGAACTTAACTTTAGTACTGTGTATTACCCAGAGACAGACAAGTAGACCAAAAAAACAAAACAAATCTTTGAGGATATGTTGCGTATGTAGGTGATGGACCAACAAAAGTGTTGGGAATAATTATTGCCACTAATATAATTTTCATATAAAAATAGTTATCAAAGCACCATTAAGATGGCGCCTTTCGAGTTTCTTTATAGGAAACCATGTCAGACGCCTTTGAGTTGGGATCGGCTTGAGGATAGGGTCCTGATGGGACTAGAAGGTATCCAAGAAATGGAATGTCAAATGAAAATAATAAGATAAAGGATAATGGAAGCACAGGATCGACATAAGAGTTATGCCGATGCACATCATGTCGACCGTAGTTATGAAGTTAGTGATCTAGTCTTTTTGTGGGTGAAATCGCATAAGAGTTTGATCAAGTTTGGAAAGGGTGCTAAACTCTCTCCTAGGATCATGGGACCATTCGAGATTGTGGAAAACAAGGGGCCTGTGGCCTATCGACTAGCCTTGCCTGATTCTTTGAGGCGTATGCATGATGTTTTTCATGTATCTGTTTTGAGACATTATGTTAGTGATCCTACACATGTTATTGACATGAGTTCCTTGCAGGTATCAAAGAAGGGTGCGCTAAGAGAGAATCCAATACGCATCATGGAACATCACATTCGATAGCTACGACGTCAAACAATAGATTAGGTCAAGGTCCAGTGGGAAAAATATATTCCACACTCGGAAACCTGGGAGGACACATATGATATGCATCAACAGTTTCCATTTTTGTTTGATAGCTAGACATATGATATTGTGATAAACTTTAATTCAACACTTACATACTGTGAAACTTCGAGACGAATTTTAAAACAAGAGGGGGTGTATGTAACATCCCTCTCTTGCGTGCACTGAGCAGACTTATTATTTGAGGACACTTGCGTGCAAGTGATTCGGGTCATTATACTATTGGTTGTTTTGATTATGATTATGAGATATTATGGATTGATGATATGTTATTTTTATTATATTTACATCGACATGTTCTATTGACTTGGTTCTCCTGAGTGTGCAGGACTTTTAATGCTAGAGGATGTTGAGGCATCAATGAAACTCCTTGGACTCTGGATCGAGTCAAGGAGTGGACTGTTAGGGTTTGAATTTTTTTGATGTGACATATGTACATATGATTAGATATTATGATGTTAATTGTTATCGCTAACATGTTTCGTTGATGGATGTAGGATGACAATAGCTTGCTGACCATACTCACATTGGAGTAAAGGGGTCATGCATGATAATCATATACATTGAGGGAGAGGTGTGGCAGCATCCCTGCCATAGCCTACTAGCACTCCCATTGTGGCTCAAACTATAGGTTAATGATTACCTAGTTCGAGAGACCCGCGATACCCTGACGGAAGACTGTGACAATCACTCACGATGATTCTAATGGGAACACAATAAGGTAGGGTCATTATTCCTTAGAGGCCCTTAGTCTCACACAATATCACTTGATGAAGTATTGACTCCAGGGGTTGACATCTACCAAATTCAGTCAAGAGGTGAGTGGCACCCTTGGAGCACATAGTGTGTCTTGAAGGGCACGTCGCACGAATAAAAATGAAAGAGGTGAGTGGCACCCTTGGAGCATGTAGTGGATCCTGAAGGGAATGTCACTATTTTAACTATGCTGAGTTAATAAACCTAGTGCCTATAAAACTATGCCTCCTCAGGACCTAGTCGGCCTTGAAATGAATGATGTGATGAGTAAAGTTTAAAAAAAAAATTTCCCTTAAGAACTGTCGCCAAGCCTAGTGAATTTAAAACCTAGGTCTAAGTAGAAACTCTGAATAAAAAGAAAACCAATTAGAGATATAACAAGAAGGGGGTAAAGAAAATTCAATCTTTATTAATTAAAGTAGAAGTTTTAATGAAGGTTTAATTACTAAAAAGAGGTAAATGGTTGTTTGTCTAAACTTGCTAATTTTGAACTGAGTTAAAAAGGGGGAAACTTAAAGAAATAGGGAAACTTAAAGAAAAGGGGAAACTAAAAGAAAAAGGGAAACCTAAAAAAAAGGGGAAACTTAAAAAAAAGGGGAATGTCTAACTTAGTAAGGAATCTAGCCTTTGGAACTTACAATTATGAACTCCACTAGGATTTAAGTAAGGCTTAAGTCATTTAAGAATTGTAAGGGAATAATGGGACACCAAGGGGAATTTTTAGGAATGATCTTAGGTGGGTGAGGGAAATAGGAAAATTTAACTAATGAATTAATTGATTTTCTGGTGCAACTAGGGGATCAGGCAACATGTGTACGGGGGAGGCTTTTCCTAATTAAATAAATGAAAAGGGAACTTAATGAGAATTTGGGAAACTAATCACTTGAAAAATATACAAAAAAGATGGCGGAGGAGGAGGAGGAGTATGGATCATGTCTAGTTTGCGTAAGGCTACGCTGCCGAAATTTCATCTTGACTGAATTTTCTCTTGTGGGAGTTGGGATACCATCTCTGGTAACGAGTGGTGGCTCGACCGTGCGAGGGGAGTTGGGAGCTAGAATTCTATGGTATTGTGTGCGTGGCTCCTTTGCGGCTCAGAGGGCTCAGGGGGAAGAAGAGTACCCCTAGGTTTGGCTCGGAGGTACTAGAGAGGTCTCATCGGTCGGCAAGCAGGATCTGGATGGAGCACATGCACGAGACAACATCTACGAGATCTTCGCATTCGAATTTGGTACGGTACGTGTATTTGAATTTTGTTTGTATTTTAGTTAAATTTATCCTATGTATGAAATTTTATAATGACAAAGTGATCATTTCATTTCCATTTGAAGATATTCTATCTGTTCATAATAAGGCAATATATCTAATATTTTATTCAGTTTCAATTTCTATTGTGGTTTTAGGATGTTGGTTGTAGTTGAGATGGGCTCTTAAAACTTGTTTTGGATGACATAAATAATGCTATATATAGCTTGATCATTTTATATATAGCGACATAGGTTTTGTTATTATTCTATCCTTACATAAAACCTGACAGGTTCCCTTCCAAAAATATTTATGCATAGATTTATCTTTGTGTAAAACCTTACAACGAAATGGAAAAGTACTCTCTTATGTGGGTCAATTATATCTCATAACGACTTATTACAAAATAGAAAGGTTATAGGCCAATGTAATAAATTGTAGTGAAGCTATTTGATTCTTATCTGACGTTTCCTTCAGTCCCGCGAGCATTTTTTGTGAAATCGTGATTGCTTTTTCTTCATAATATATCACGCTTTTACAAGTCTATGTTTATTTTCTTGGTGGGAAAATAATAAGTGAAGTCTTCTGGTTGAGGTTTTTTCAACTTTTAATCCAATCTTACAAAACTAGAAACAAATAATTTAATTATTTCTTAGTCATATCATTTTGTTCCACACCAAGAACAAAAGGCAGATAGAAATCACATCACTTTTATTTTATTGATTCTTAATTGACAAGTCAATAGATAATTGAGACTGCACCGAACGCTAGAGAGAGATAATGTTGAACTCTTGCGCTGTCAATATTGGAATCACTCTACAACATGAACCTTTACATGGCTTGTTTGACATATGATGCATTGGTAAGATTTTTGTACTTGGCTGTAGAGATGCTATAATTTGTCTCTTAGCTTCTTCTAAATATTCCTTGACCTCTCCAAGCCTTGGATTCTAGTAATTGTCCAAAGTAGGGTTCCTTCTTATTTAGTTTATTACAAGACCAACTTACAAGGGTCCCTCTGTAACCAAGACAATCAATCCAATGCCCTCCCTTTGAAAAAAATTCGACATACCTCAGAGACTCTATGATGTGACACGCATATATGAGTTCTAATTGAGCTTTTATTCACATAGCCTCTCTCTACCATGGATTTATTGCCTTGAATTTCATGGAATGTACCTCTTCTTTGGATTGCATGAATGGGAGTTTTAAATCTTGTCTGTGTCTTGTTGTTCTGTGTAATACTTGACTGAACTCGTCCCAACAAGTGGAGACTTACTATTCAGATGCCCAACATAAAATAAATTACGGTGATCTCATGTGTATGTTTTAATAAGTTATATATATAGATTGATTATGATTCAATGAATATAAAATTATGATTTTGTCAAGTGGTATTTGATGTGTACAGTTTCTATAAACTTAATTTGATCCTTACATAGTGAAAAAAAAATCCAAGGCTGCCAAATGCCAAAACCTGGGCGTTATGGGTGTTTCATTATTTTAAAATTGAATGTTTAAAAAAATAAATTCACTTGACAAATATTGATTATTCTCTAGAACATAATTGCCCATTAAGAGATTTACTGTATACATTTATGCTCCAAAAATATATCCATAGGAAGATAACAATAGTGTGTACTGTACAACTATGCGTGGCACTGTCATTTTGGTAGTTGTCATGATATGAGTTAAAGCGAGTTTTATCAACGTTGTGTTTTAGGAGGAAATGCAATGAATTACTATCTGAGATGTCAGGACAAAAGCGAAATTACTGTCAATTGGCCACTTAATAATTCTAATGCGCATTTTAAATATTTAAACATTTCCTTTGTTTGTGAATCTCAACTCTGACAACTGGTAAATGTAATATCGAATTCCAAGAATCCTTGGGTTAAATACGCCTATATTTTAATATCCTTAACTATTACAATCAATTTTATATAAATAAATAGAGATTTAAACAACTACACCAAGTTTTTAAATAATCACACAAAGATTTTTAAATGTTTAGTGGTTAGTGCTGGCATTGAATGGTAATTTAGTTATTTTTTAGTTAATTTGTAAATTAAGTTAATTGCAGTAGTTAGCACCGACAGTGAAGATTGTAAGTTAATCCTTGTTATATTTTAAGTTAAGCAGTGTGATATTTTAAGAAAGGCATAGTTATATTTAAGTTAAGCATTGTGATAATTTCAAATTAAGCATTGTTATATTTTAATTAAGCATTGTTATATTTCAAGAGCAACATTGTTATATTTTAATTAAGCATTGTTATATTTTAAGAGCAACATTGTTATATTTTTATTTTGGGGAAAACATTGTTATATTTTAATTAAGCATTGTTATATTTTAAGAGGAGCATTACTATATTTGTATTTTGGGAAAATAATTGTTATATTTTAATTAAGCATTGTTATATTTTACGAGGAGCATTGTTATATTTGTATTTTGCGAAAAACATTGTTATATTTTTAGGTTAAGCATTGCATTGTTATAACTGGAACTAAGGAAGTTAAGCATGGTTAAGACTTGTTGGATTTTAAAAGAAGGTAGGTAAGTGTTATTATATGATTTTAACTTTAGGTTGAGGTTGGATATAATGTGCTTGAAATGGTCTTATGAGGGTAAAATGTTAATTAGATACTTATATATTGTTGCACAATTCCAAACCTGTATTGAATATAGTTACCATGTGCCTCGTTTAGCTCAATTGATTGGAATGCTTGCGTGTATAGATTTTGTGTAAGGTATGAAATTAAATTTTGGAATTCTGGCGTTTGGTTTTTGTGTCATGATTTAAAGGTTGAGGGCTGCTTAAGTTTGTGCCTTAGTTACTATTGTGCTTGTCACAATGAGACGAAACGATTCCTTTGAGGGGATCAATGCGTGCATTGATCGATGAGTGCGTATGATAACCTGGCTTGGGTCATGCACTCCCCGAAGATGAGGATGTTGATTATTGAAATTGATGTTTGTAATTTGTATTGTAATTCTTGAATGTGATTTGTTCCTTGCTCACCTTGAAGGTTCTAGTTACCCATGTCGCTTGATGTTGGTTGCATCTGGATGATCTTGATGTTGTCTTTTAGCTTAGTCGACTTTGACTTGATGTGTCGAGTGGGATGTAGACACCTCCTTGTTCTTTAGAAAAGTCGCTAGCATTGAGTGTTGTGGGTGGGAAATCCCTCCTATGGACTAGAACTAAGGGTTTTATCATGCATGCAGAAATGACCTAAAGATTCTTACTTTTTACCATCATCCCATGCCTAGACTCCCATTACTCATATGTAAATACAAGACTCAGGAGATTAAGTTGACATACCTTATTCTTCGTGTTTGATGTCAATCCCTTTTTTCGCGCTTGGTCGTTCTTTGACTGCAACTATCCTCCCAATGCTGACCTGCATTCACTAAAGACAAACAAAGAACTCCACATGCATTTGATCTATGAACTAACGGGTTAGAGATTTAAACAATCATACAATCAATATTCCAATAATGGCAATCTCATATGGCGGGACGGGAAAAACAATTCTTTCATTAACTTCATAATGATACCTTTCAATGATAAAGTCTACTACTACTCCTCTATCCTGGTCCTGGGCTCTTCTTCCACTCTCTTCCAACTGCTTTGCTCTATATTTTTCTTTGCACAAGGATGGCTAAAGGTTGGGACAAATGGAATGCTCAATCAGGTATAGTTTCTTTACTATGATTCTCCTCCTTTCAAATGGGACCCCTAACCCTTCTTTTATAGGCTAGAAGAAGCTAGGTATTTGGTTGAGTGACCGCCCATGCATGGTGGAAAGGTTTAGTTAAATTACCCAAAGTTGTGTGTTCCATCAACAGATGTCTTTTTTTTGTGCTTTTGTAGGTACACACGAGCTGTCATGGGTCAGCTAGCATGTACATGCGTGCAGTAATGGAGTAGGGCATGTAGGTCTTTATAAAAGGGGTTTTTAAGTAGAGTTGTTTAGCAGTGTTTTAACGAAGAAGAAATCTGAGATGGCTTGATGCTAGGTAAGAATTTCTGGTAAAAATTAGGGTTATAATAGATGTCCCCTGATGTGTTATGTCATAAGAGCATCTGATGGCCAAAATACATTAACAATCTTCACCGATGTTTTGAACAAGTGAGCCTAGTGACCAGAAATCGGGAGGTGTCATCTGCAAAATAATAATTGTCTCACTGAGGCGGGCATACCCATGCTCGGGATAAAATAAAATCATGGCTACCAATCAAATACATTGTAGATCCATGTCATATAACTATATAAAGTGTATCCGCGAGAAATACACAGTGGAGATACATATCGAAATCAAAAAGATATACATGTAGAGTATCCATCTTCTAGAAGTTGATAAGGCCTGATGGCTGGAGATGAGGTCTTCATAGCTCGAGCAACAAATTAAAAATATTCAAAACTCAAGTAGGAGTGTAATATGAGTGTACGGCTTCACTACCCAGAGGTCTTCGATGACTTGTCAGTCATGGACTAGAGAATCTTGATTATCAGATTGAAGGCTTCATTGATTTCGAACAAAGACTTGATTAGACTTTCGGGATGGCTGGGCATGAGGGCAAGAGACAAACTACAGAGGGGCCGACTCAGGCTTGGTAAAAAATTCCCTTGGACAATAGCACGAAAAATGATGAGACTTAGGAAACATGGAATTAACATAAGTTTACGAGGCAGGAGGCAATGCAAACTCTCCATATGTTTGGAAGAATAACCAAACAGAGGAGGACACAACTCTATGTAGAGAGAATAGCTTCCTAAGGTCATATTAAATCCCAGAGTTTGATGAACAAATGGACATATGTGCTTTATCCAAGGGTGACTCATTATGCTGCCAATACAAGAAAATACTTTTCCCTTCCTCTTTTTGGGGTATATTTGATTTTTTTTGTCTTTTTCAATAATTTTGGAAAAAGAATAAAAGAATGTTACGTTATAAAGGAGGAATGAGTGTCACAAACACACAAGTTTGAGGTGCAAGGACAAGATTGGTGTTCAAAGAAAGGGCACTCGGGAAAAATCCACTTGGGAAAAATCCCTCCTGGGACCAAAGGTGTCAAGACACAGAGGCAAAGTGCTACAGGTCTTGCATATAAGGCATGCTTCAAATGGTTCAATTGAGATTAACATGGAGTCAACGTTAGACCAAAGATGTAGGTATGCAAACATGGTTAACAAAACACACAATGGGAACGTTCTTCGATGTAAGTTTAACGAGCCTAGAGAAGGTAAGCCCGATGGTTTTTCATATTTAGAGAGTCTGAAAAATGTAAAAGAAGACTCCACTGGGGTACCTTTTTCGAAGGTAGTCTAGTCTATTCGAAAAAGGTGTAAATTAGCACCGAAATGATGTCTATTCAAAACCATTTTAATGAGTGTGATAAAGACAAGATCACTCGGCCATTTTTTCATTTTTAAGGAGTTTAAAAAAAGCTTAACTATGGACTCCATCATGGATGTTCTTCTGGACCATTTTAACGAGTGTGAAAGAATAAGGTCACTCGACGATCTTTTCAATTTTAGGGAGTCTGAAAAGAGCTTAACTATGGACTTTGTGGGGGTTCCTTTTTCGTACATTTAGTCCCTCAGGCTCGAAAAAGGGTTAAAATGATACTTGAGGGTACTCTTCTAGAGAACTGAAGTTCCTTAGAGTATACCTTTGTTCGTACAGTTGACCGTCCAGAACGAAAAGGGGTAAACTACCAGCGGATAGACATGACTTCAAATTTCAGTTTAACGAGTGTGAAAGGCCGCAAGATCACTCGACAATCTTTTCATGTTTAGAGGGTATGAAAAGGGCTTAAAATAAGACCCATGTAAGGAACGTCCTTCTGGACCAATTTAACGAGTGTGAAGAAACAAGGTCACTTGACAATCTTTTCATCTTTAGGGAGTCTGAAAAGGGATTAAAGAAGACTCCAAGGGGTCTATAACTCATGTATGAAACTAGTTTAGGTAGAGCCCGCTGCTAGGCTCAGACCAGGAGTCTCTTCGATATTCAACTTTGGAAGTCTCCCAAAAGGGAAGAAAACAAAAACCACGGTGTAAGTCCTCCCGCGGTATAGAAATCGTAGTCATGGCTTCAAGGATAGCCTTATTTGAAGGCAATTCAAAATCTAAGAAATCACGCAAATGAGGGTCAACAGTCCCAACAGGTGAATTAAACTGACCATACTCCATATGATGATGGAGGTTTTGGCTAGGACTGGCAGATTCTATCAACGAAGAGTCAGGAGCACGAGGGCTTGAGGATCTACAAACAACGAGATCAAACTCGAAAGGATACTCAAGCCTACTTGGACCAAGAGGGGGAATCAAGGGCTCCCATGCCCCCATTGGATACACGAATGGATCAATTGTTGATTCCAAGTCTCGAGAAGGAAAAATTGATTGCACATGTTCCTGCTCAGAAGAAATTGAACACCGAGGATAAGACGCCACATAATTAACCCGTGGCGGGGTGGAGTCTACACGAATGCTAGGAACATATAAAGGGGTAGTCTGAAATAATGCCGAATTAGGATGGTAATTATCAGATGCCAGTTGGTCGATAGTGACAATGCTTCCATTTTGAGGGAAATGCATCACCCGGAAGAGTGTAGACACTACAACATTCATAGCATATACATAATGACGCCCGAGAAGCATATTGAAATCTAACAGGCCTTGCACCACTATAAAATCAACAAGGACAATCTTCCCACCTAATGAGATAGGCAAATGAGGAAGAATCCCCAAATATTCACTAGGGCATCTGTCAAAAGCCAACAACTCATGTGAAGCAGACACAATCTTGGGAGATCCCAAGACTTTCCAAACCGAGGAGGATAAAATACTTGCAGAGGCTCCCTCATCCATAATACATCGATAAATGTTTGTTGAATTAACTTCAAACCTTATTTGAAAAGGTGCGGTAGAAGGAAGACGAGGCTCAACAAGGTCATTCCAATCAAAGGAAACCATCCTAGGGCTTGGAGGGGGTGTGCTCAGAGCGAGTGAAATACCCCCTTGTTCTGAAAGTACTGAATTGGAAATGCTAAAAACATAGTCGGCAGACACATCACTAACCAAAAGAGGAGTGGGATCAGCTGATGACTGCATCAACGTGACCACTTTTTCAACCACTGGTTGAATAGGCTGCAAGACTACATGGTCTAAAGGAACCTCACCCCTCAAAAGAGGAGTGGGATCAACCGATGACTGCATCAGCATGACCACTTTCTCAACCAATGGTTGAATAGGCTGAGAGACTACAAGGTCTAAAGGCACCTCACCCCTCAAAAGAGGAGTGGGATCAGCTAACGACTACATCAACATGACCACTTTCTCAACCAATGGCTGCATAGGCTGACAGACTACATGGTCTAAAGGCACCTCACCCCCCAAAAGAGGAGGGGGATCAGCTAATGACTGCATAGGCATGACCACTTTCTCAAGAAATGGTTGAATAGGCTGAGAGACTACAAGGTCTAAAGGCACCTCACCCCCCAAAAGAGGAGTGGGATCAGCTGATGATTGCATCGACATGACCACTTTCTCAACCAATGGATGAATATACTATGAGGAAACCTTAGAAGACTCAGAATCAAAAGAGCTTGCAGACAGGGACTACAATATTTGTACCTTTGGAATGCCAGGGCATAAATGAGTGAGGTGATCTCCCTTGCAAATCTTACAAGGGAACTTAGGCTTACGTCCTATCCGTCTAGGTTTCTCAATAGAATCAATGCCCCTAGCATGACTGGAAGTGGTTGGTTTCACATCTCCAACATGACTTGCAGAGGTTGGTGAGGTGTTGATAACATGACTCGCAGAGGCTACAGACCTATTGCCAGTATGACTAGCAGGGACTGGACTTTTTCCCCCAGCATGAATTGCAGAGGGTGGGTGATTGCCCCCGTCATAACTTGTAGAGGCTAGGTGTTGGTCTTCAACGTGACTTGCATAGTTTGTCTACCTATCTCCAACATGACTCGCAGAGGTTGGTGATTTCTTCTTCCTATTCTTCCTCTTTCTATTTCATTTAGACTTCCAGTTACTAGTAACTATACTTTCACCAGAGGCGAGAGAAGGAGGAGGATAAGACTTTGCTGACAAAGAAACATCAATAGGGTGCCCATGACATAAAGAGATTAACTGAGAAGTGTCAAGAGCATTTGGAACATTTGGAATGGTACCCAACCAAACCGGTAATCCCACATTCAACCCGAGAATGTACAAAGTGGCCATCAAAGGGACACCAACGTTTCCGAAGAAGGCAAAAGCACAAGAATCCCCTTGTGAAGGGGCTCCTTGGTTGGTATTGCCAGGAACTTTAGCCATGAAGATCTTATGCACAGGTTCTCCCCTTGCAGGATCGTTCAAATCCATAAAAGTCTCACACACTGACTCTAAAGAATTAGTGGTATCAAAACAATGCCTATAAAAAGGCGGCTCCACGTTTCTAAGCAGAAGGCCAAAAAGTCCTCACAACCAGTGGAGTGGGTGGTCTACCACCCTAGGTCAGAGACCCAAAGACACGAGTGAATAACTCACTATGGAAAACTAGGGAGCACAGAGCACACACTAAAAGTTCCTAAAGGCAAATCAAGCAAACAACTAACTAGTTGGAAGAACAGTTACACCAACCAACACTAGAGCAACTTACCAGTGAAAGTGCAACTCAAAAATGGAAGCACCCTCCGGGTATACTCTACAAAGCGTGGCCCGATGTCTGTCCTAGGTACCGCGGTATACCCCCTCAGTCACCTATGTATGTCACTTCAAAGATAGGCAACTAGGTTGTCAGCGCATGAACAGTCACTAGGTGGGTACAATCGACAATCGAGTAGATCACAATGAGTAGGGTATCAAGCCCGAAACCTGCCAAAGGTATCAAAAGAAAGTGGTCCATAAGAAAACTGAGGACCTCGAATGGATTCGAGACCCATGAAGCTCCATGGCAAATGAAATCAACGGAATCCCAAGACAAGCCCTCTATATGTGTTCTCCACTACGATTGGTCCGGCTTTGGAGGGGTTATCTCTGCTACCTTTATGCGCGCTACCTCGTGTTTATCCCCTATGTTAGAGGGGGGTCCCAGATAACTTTCACAATACTGGACTTCTACACTCCTTAGCACAGACTCGTATGTTTGTTTTATAGCCTTGAAGAGTTTCCTTTCCAACCTAAATCAAGGCTCTAGCCTAATCTAGTTGATGGACTCTACAAACATAAAGTCTAGTAAATTTTAATTAGCATTCTTTTTACTGGCTTGATTTACTCAAAAGGGTAAGGTTGTGCAACTGATGGTGTTAAGACTCTTCCGAAAAATGATGAAACTTATATGAAAACTGGCAAAAAATGATTATAATTCTTTTTTTTTTTTTGAAATGCTTTTTAAAATTAGAAGAAAACACAATGCTATGCTCATTTATTTATTTTTTTCAAATAACAATGCAAAGAAAATGCCAGGAAATAAAGAGATCTAACAAACTAAGTTTTTTTTTATATTTTCTTCCAATCAAAGCAGAAATAACAAAATAATCTAAAAGAAACTGATGAATGCATGATTCATACCCCCCCCCCCAGCCATGAGG
>CBVK0102051789.1:0-12011 GCA_900067695.1 Picea abies
TTGACAAGGAAGGTTATTGTCAGTTAAAATTTTCATAGAGAGCAGAGTTTCAATGTCGAGTTGTAGAGCAAAGTTGCACATATAGAACAATTGTAGAAGAATATTGCACCACCCAAGGAAGCAATGAATTAAACATCAGTACCAAATAAAAAACACAGTAAACTAGTAACAACACCTGTAGTTGAAGAGACAACGAAGGAATCTTCCTCAGTGTCGAGATTCCCCAAGGACTATGTACCAGGATGCAAGAGAAGATGGATGACCTGCACCAATTTCTAGAAGCAACAAACATTTCACCACTCTGACAGACAGAGGATGAACATACAACAAGTACTACAGAGAATGGGGAGGTAGGGCCAATTATATCTTAGTTGTTAGCAGTAACAGGTGAATGTAGATTTATCAAGTTAGCGACAGGGGTGGTAGAGTTCCCCACAATAGAGATGAAGGAACAAGAAAGGACACTAGGTCACATTGAATTAGTCTTATCTCAACTATTGATAGATTCATTGCAAGAATTGTAGACGAGCGTGATGCAAAAGATGAAATTGCATGCAAGAAAGACATACAATGATTTGGCTAAGGCTATGTCGGAGAATGTAGCCTTGGATATGGAATTCAAGAAAGTCAAACAAGAGCGGGATGAAGTCATGAAAAACGTTGAAAGGATGAAAAAAGAATTTGAGAAGGTATACCAAGAACTCCCAGAGGCTCGGACAGAGATGGAGGCCCCAGTCGAAGAAAAAGTAACAAAGATAAGCGAAGCTATTTAGGTATTTCATGCACGTATAGTCGAATTAGAAGCACACATGAAACCGAGTAGTCCACCATAAGAAAGGGAGAAAAGGGAATAGACAATGACCACAGTTGTAGAGAGCATAAAGAACCTAGAGGCAGAATGTGCTCAACTCTATCTAGAAACCATAAAATACAGAGGTAAAGGAGAAGGCCACAACAATAAAAGAGACATTCGAGAAGTTCATGGAAAGCTGGAAGAAGGCCTAAGTGGATCAGGACGAGCCACAAGTCAATGTTGGGGGCCTATTGGATAGGTGTTTTGGATAATTTTGGTTGAGTTTTGCGATATGTGCCATAATAAGTCAAAGAATAAAAGACAGTTAGAAGATGGACCAAAGCACAGGAGAGTCAGGGAATTTGAGGAGTAACAACACTCGATATGAGGAAACATGATGGAGCTGTGCGCAAAAGGTGGAAAATGGTTATAGACCATTGGGGTTTTGGGACGTTTTGTAACGATCTTTGCCCTATTTTGATGTATAAATATGTAAAGGGTTGGGGTAGATAGAGGATTCAAAGAATGACAAGTTATGTTGCATTGTGGATGAGTTGAACTTGTGCCTAAGTGTTTGGATGTTATGACTAAGGTTGTTAAGGAGTGAGGCTCACACTGTAACAGAACGACTAGGTAGGTTTGAGTAATGATTACTATTTCATCTTTTTGTAAGCGCAGTGCGCAAATGTATGAAGATTATAAATTACTAATATAAGAAGTCAGTTGTTCTAGACGTAGCCCAAGTTGGGTGAACCACATTAAACCCTCGTGTTGTCATGTGTTTTTTTTTCATGTTATGATGTTTATTGTTACTGCACAATGATGATAAATTCTTAAGTATGTTGAATGTGTTATTCATATATAATGTTATAATGTCGCACACTGATGTAATCGATAAATAGATGAATGTCAGGTAAAGTAATGCCACACACAAGATATGTTGCATGATAATGTAATTGTTAAGTAATGAAAATATCACACATATTAAAGACATGTTGAATGCCTCACTTCCCCTCATCACTATAGAACCTGGTTCCTTCAACCCCTCTAGATGCTTCGGGTGAGACTTCACTTTCTCTGCAGGTGGTGCCGAAAGGGTCGATGTCTAAGGGTTTTGTTGATATATTGATGATTAACCCCAGCTCTGCCCACTATGCACCAACAAAGAGCAATTTTATTTTCTCAAGAAGGTTAGTCATTATCAAATACTTATAGTATTTTTATGGTTACTTTAAAATTATTAATGAAAATTTTTATTTGGCATGCCTGAAGGGAAAACATGAAGTGGAATTTGATAGTAATATGTATGTACAAATAATGATAAGTGTAATTTACATGTTTGATTATTATTTCAAAAGTTCCTCAAGTACATTAAGGTGTTTAATAATTTTTAATTAAAAAAACTTGATTAATTAAAAAAATTATTAAATCAATATTAATTTTTAATACTTTATTAAAATTAATATTTAAAACTAAAAAAATTAAAAACACATATTTTAATAAATTTGATTGATATTAATATTAATATTACTATATATATAAGTAATATTAATATTAATTAAAACGAACCAATAAAAATAATGCAGAGAATAACGGAAACTGATGTTTTTTAAATTATATATGATTTATTTTTTCTTAGTCATGGACTTGTATCTAGTTTCCTAAAGTACATGAGTTTGAGTGAAGTTTTAAAAAGGCTTCCAACAAGCTTCTTTGGAAGAGACTTAAAATTAAGGGAAGAGAACTTAAAATTAAGTCTCTTTTGTGGTGACTTGAACACACATGCATGTGTGTGAGGTGACTTGTACATATATATGTGTAACATCCGTTATAAAATATTTTTTTTTTCTAAGTCCTTTTTTAATAAGTGTGTTGGAAATTTTATATATTAAATTGTGGAGAAATTTAAGGGATGTTTTTCTAAATATATGGATGTGATTGTTAGTAAATTTATTGGGGTAGTTAAGTGTGTTTTATTTAGAGGGATTCGATCCAAACACGTTTTAGTATATAACTAGTCGAATGCACAACAACATTGGTGACAACTGATTGAACTAACCCCTTAGGCTATATATATCTAATTTAAAGAGTGGGTTTTTTTTCCAGAAATGGTTTTCCCTAGAAAATCATCATTTTATGATTTCATGTTTTCCACACATTCTTCTCTCATTAATTAGTGCAGAAATAATATTCCACACAAATCCTTCCTTTCAAAATATTGTAATCAATAACAAAAATGAGTCTTGTCATTGAACTTGAATCAAACACAAATTAAAAATATATATATATATATATATATATATATATATATATATATATATATATATATATATATATATATATATATATATATATATATATATATAACTTATTTTTTTTCAAATATCTAAAATTAATAATTATTTGATAATCTATATATATATATATATATATATATATATATATATATATAACTTATTTTTTTTCAAATATCTAAAATTAATAATTATTTGATAATCTATGGTATATATATATCCTTCTAATGATTTAATGAAAATTTATCATGCAATCTAAACTAATGAAAAGAATGAAACTATGTTGCTATAGGTGGTAGGGACTAATAACATGGTAGTGGACTATGACCCATATACATATGCATGTAGTTAGTGTCATGTGCATTTTACACCATGGACTACTATTTTTTTATTGTCTGTATGACTACCTATAGACACTTGGGCTGACCCAGGTTTTAATCTCAATAGGTTTCCAACAAAACCTTCAAACTATCGGCCCTCCTGGTAAACCAAAAAGAAACATTGCACACATAGTGCACATCGTAGTCTCACCCATGATAGCTTTATGGGGGACTAAAATACTCAGGTGTTTACAGTTAAGGAAGGGATTAGGGATGTGTTCTGATCCTTTTTCTCATGCATTAACGTTATTACTCATTTATTTAAATCCAATGTTCATTCATTCATCTAACTATGCATGCATGATGTCATAATCAACTTAAAACCATTCATTATGTATCTGATAAATAACATAACAATAAAACAATCTTTCATGACAGATAACACAATAAATTTACTGTGGTTCACCCCACCAAGGGCTACATCCACAAAGATCTATCTCTTCGTCTCTTTTATTCATATTTCTTCAAAATATGCACTGCATGCACTACATTCTTTAGTTTTACAATAAAAAAGGAGGGTAAGTACCCTATGTGAGGTGGACTAGACCACACCAGGCTATATAGCATGTGACCTAACCCTAAAAAACTAGCTTGTTCAGACAAAAAACTATATCTTCTTGACCATTCAACCAACAACCAACCTCTCCTAGACCTCCTAGCCCTTTATTTATACTATTCTCCTGTCTTATAGCCATTACATTCATGTCCAAAACATTAACACTAACATGCCTAGGTTTTCCTGCATGTGTGCCATGCTTCTTTTCCTCCATCTTCTGCAGGTTGCTTTTCCTTCTTTTTTTGCATGTTGCTTTTTCTTCTTTTTTTGCATGCTTCTTTTCTGCCACCTATGGTGCACGCTCCAAAAATGGACTTATTTTTCCAAAACTAGGCTTGTGCCCAAAAATAGACTTCTTTCTCCCCAAAATAGGCCTGCGCCAACAGGCCCCCAACACTGATATGCGGCTTGTCCCAAGCCACTACACCTTAGTTTACACTCTGGATGGCAAGATGCAACTTATGAAACACCTTTGATATTTGGGTGACTTTATCTTTAACCTGTGTGATGTGCTCTACCAGCTTCTCCACACTTTGTGTTGTAATGTGCTCTGCTAGCACTTGTCTACATTCTACATGCATTTTTTCTATTTTCTCTTTCTCTTCTTGCAATTTTTAGATCATCTTCTCTGCATCCTGTTGTAATGGCTTTAGCTGATCTTGTCTTTCTTGCTTGTTAATCTATGCAGCCTTCAAATCTACCTACAGGTTCTTCATATCCTACGCACTCATCATCCTCTCAAGTATGGCTATTTCCTAATGCTACTTCTTTAAGTCATGAATTTCAATCATGATCTTCTCTTGTTTCTGGTACAACTACTTTAGTTTCTCGTCGTCTTCCATGTTGGTCCATATTTGGTCAGTTCTGTCATATAGTTTTTGCACTTCCTTAGCTTCCTATGCAATATTGTCAATGTTCACAATAGTCTCATGTTCCCTTTGCTCTCTTACTTCTAGAGGGGAGTGGGAATCACTTTCTCCATGAGCTATGTGATCTTCTTTTTGTACTGCTCCATGAGATGTACAATATTCTGAAACTTCCCTTCGAGTGTGTCTTCTGGATCCTATGCCCAGTCCGGGATGTTGTTATAGAATTCTATCAGTCCCTTTTCTAACTTTTGTGCACATTTATTTTCCTCCTTCTCTAGATTCAACTAGTCATAGGTCATTTGTATCACCTCTGCAACCTCCCTGCCAAATTCAAAGTTCGTGATATCTACGCAGGCTCTGGATTGGAATTCTTGTATCATGCTTGCTTGTAAGCCGTATAGTTCCTTTGTAGGTATATGTTCCATCACCAACTGAAGTTGGTCGATGTCCCCAACTATATTTCATGCTATCTCCTCATCACATTGCAACATCTCATGTGTGAAAATGAAGGTGTCGCTACCCTTCACCATTATCTCCTCTATTTCCTCATGTTCCTTTTGCGTAGGCGTGTGCTGTGTATTCTCTGGATGTTGTGTTGTACCTTGTTTCACTATATAAATATGCATCCTTTGTAGAGTATCATTTTCTTCCACCAAATTATCCAGGATCTCCTCCCTCTGCACCTTTTCTACGCATATGATGTCTTCAACCCTGTCCTCAAATTTGTTTTCCACTACCTCGTAATCATCCTATGTAATGGTGATGACCAGAGGTTTCGTATGACATTTCATCTTCTTGCGCATTTCCTCCTCCTGCATCATAGTTCTATTTTTCTGTGAAGACTACACCCCAATGTTTTTTTTTTGTGCATCCTCCTCTTCGGGCTAATAGGTTTCGCCATTCTTGACATCGCCCTTGACTTCTGCCCTGAACATTGTTTCTTTCCTGCTGGGATTTTTCATTGTTGTGCTGCTTCCTGATGCTTGAGCCATTGTTGTGCTGCTTCCTGATGCTTGAGCGCACTCTGAAGAATTTTTGGTTTTTTTAGTCGAGCTATTTGTCTTTGTTGATGTGCTTGCCTCTATTTTCTCCTTGGGTTTGTTTGTTGTCCTTACTGCTGGCACCTTCCATAGTGTGGGTAAGTATTTAATGATCCATTCGACCTCTTCTATGGATACACAAAACTGTATCTCCAACCATTTTTTCTTCGGGTCCCTTGTGGCATGAATCCACATGTGATGTTAGGATGTCTTAAACCTAACAATCCCTTCATACTCCTAGACAACCTCAAAAAGAATTCTCCATACATTAGTCATTCCATGTTGTATGTATTCCACAAACATGGAAAAAACTATGATATTTTCCTATTGATTCTTAGTATCCTTGGCTTTCTAGAGGGTTTCTTACCTTGTTGCGTAGCAGTTCCCCTTCCTGTCTAGAAAATACGATAACTTTGGTTCCTTCCAGGCTACCAAAGTGATGAGCATTAGGATCTAAGAATAATGGAACTCAATTCCATTGTCCTACACATCCCTACAGTCGATCAAAAAATGGTTTAAGAGGTACGATACCCAACTAAACATTACCCCTTTTGCGTAGCTAGGACTATAACTAATGTTGGGGCCTCTTCTTTCCTCCATTTCCTCAACGACTTGCAAGCCATTATCTTGTTGGAGAACCTCGTCGTGGTGTTGTTGATATCTTTGAAGACTATTTCTCGGTTCCACTTTTTTGTTCCAAAATTCACTTTTACTATTTCAACAATTTCCTTTTCGTGTGATTTATTCTCCAGGTACTCTTTGGGTTGTGCGTCAACTATGGGAAACCATGCAATTTTGGCAATCAACGCCACATCAATGGGGACTGGCCTATCCATCCATAAGATATCTCCATGCACCCTGACCAACAATTGTTTGATGCACAGTCCCACATTCTTATCGTGCCCAAAGTGCGGTATGTCCAAGAGGTTCATGATACTAGAATTGTAGAGCCCTATTATCCACTGCAAAGGCTCCAAAATGGGTCTACCTAGGGGTCTGATCTCCCCTGTTTCCTCCAAATAGATTTCCTCTATAAGGCATGGAAACTTCACCGCATCTCAAACATCATGGTTGGATTACCTCAACTTTGGCACTTTTTCGAGCATATCCTCCACTGTAACCAAGACGTCTGAGATGTATGGCAGTGTGATCTTTGCAGTATCCCACGTATTTATTTTTTGGCTGACGAATGGGTGTCCTATCATTTCTTCAATCGTGTCTTCTTCTTCTCCCTCTATTTTTAGTTGATTCATGATATCCTCGACCAACACCTCCTCTACGTCATGACCCTATTGTTGTCCCTTCATCTCCTCAGGTTTGGCAGGTGTTTCTGGGTTAGGGTTTGCACTTCCCTTTGGGTTTTTGGAGTTCTGAACCATTTCTCCTTGGGAATTCATCAAGTTCTCCTCCTCTACCCTCATCCGTCTGAGAAACTATCGCTAAGGTTGTGATGTCTTCCAATTCAATCATGTTATCAGGCTCTTTTAGTCATTCTTTCTTTTTGTCGGCCTGTCGAGTAACCCTAGTATATCACCCTAGGGCACCAAACTTTGGAGGTGTCATGCTAGATATAGAGTGGTCACTTGCTCTCTGCTTCTCAAAATTTCTCCTAAGTCGCGCTCTTCATTTCTCTCTTTGACAAAAAATCATTAAGTGTCAAACTTTCTCGTGTTTTCCCCTCTTTATAGACCCGATCTTTAATGTTTGGTCATATTTTTTACTTTTTCCTGTCATTTGTGCAGTGTCCAATTTTTCCTACGAGTGGTGTCCAATTTTCCTACGTTGTTTTCGTTTTCTGTTGCATGCAAATTTTTCTAATTTTCTGCCACTCAACCAACTTCCTCCTCTTTTTGTATTTTTCTTAGTTTTTTTCTTCTGTCTTCCTTTTTCTTCTTTTTCTACTTTTTATGTCCTTTTTATAAGTTTTCCTTCCTAATATATACTATAGTACACTATACATAAGGCTTCCTTACTTCGATGCAAAAAACTGAGTTAGTAGATCAACTGTCCCTATACAATTTCAGTCAACTACCATTCACCATTCCTTGTAGTTTTTCTCCTGTCAAGTCCTTTAGCTGCATACATCCTCCATTTGTGACATAATGTACTTCATATGGCCCTAGCCAATGCATTATGAACTTACTAGGATGTTGCAAAAAATTGTTGTCATAGAGGAGAACTAGATCTCCCTCCTTAAAGTTCTTCTTCTTAATGTGTCTATCATGCTAGGATTTGTCCCTTTCTTTCTGCACCTCTTGATGGAATCTTGCCAGGATCTTGTCTTCTTTCCAGTTCCATAAGTTGACTTAACCTTTCTTGTATTGCACCTCTTTCTATCAAATTCATAATTGTTGTGATGCACAGATTGGGTACCAAAAATTCTAATGGCACCACTGCTTCTTGTCCATACACCAATCTAAATGGTGTATGTCCTGTCAACTTCTTGCATGTAGTTCTGTATGCCCATAAAAAATATGGTATTTTTAAATCCCAATGATATTTGTTCACATTACAAATCTTGGTTAAGGCATTCTCCAAAATCTTTTTGAAATATTCTACTATCCCATTTTCCTGAGGATGATATGGTGTACTCTTTTTATGATAGACTTCAAACTCCTCAGTCATATCCTTGATGGTAATTTTAATAAAATGGGTTCCTTGGTCACTCATAAAAATCATGGGACATCCAAATATTGTAATCACATGCTCAAATAAGAAGTGTGTTGTTGTCTCCGCGCTCCAATCCTTGATTGATGTTGCTTCTGCCTATCTTGTTAAATAGTTTGTTGCAGTAATAATGTTTATTGCACTTGACCTTCTTGTTGGTGGATTAATAGGTCCAAAAAAATCTATTTCCCACTTGTCAAATACTTGAAGAGTTACTTAGGTTCTTAGGGGAATTTAATCCCTCCTGTTGGGTTTGCAAACCCTCTGATAGACATCACAGTTTTGGCAATATTCTTTTCCATCCTTAGGAATAGTTGGTCACTATAAAACTGTTCACAATACCTTCTACGTGGTAGCTTTTCATGCATAGTGTCCTCCAGCTATACCATCATGAGATTCTTCTAGAACCATGTCTCCTTCATGCTCCGTTACACACCTTCTCAAAATTATATATGTGCCCAACTTGTATAAATGACCTACAATGAGTTGATAGTCTGCAACTATGACTACCATATTTTTCTTCTGCACAGTACTAAACTCCTTTGGCACAAATCATGTACTCAATAATTCAATGATATCAGCAAAGTACTCGTCAATTATCTGTACTAAAAATAAGTGTGCATCAGGGAATTTGTCTTCTAAGTTAGTAGGTTCTTCTCCATTGGTTATCCTTGATAAATGATCTGGTCCTGCATTCAGTTTTCCCGGTTTAACTATTAATTCAAAATAAAATTCCTGGAACCATAATAGCCATCTACATATCCTCCCCCCCAACATTGTCTTGTTGACTAGATATTCGAGGGAAGAATGATATACGAACATTTTAAAGTGTTTTCCCAATAAATAAAATTTGGATTTCTGCAGTGCACATACAATGGCTAGACCTTCTCTTTCTGTTGTGTTCTAATTCTTCTATGAGTATGATAACTTCTTGTTTGAAAAATCTATAGGATGATCCAAGTCACCTTCTCCTGGCTGCATTAGAATTGCTCCACATGTTATTTGTGATGCATCTAAATGCATATGAAATGTCTTTTCTCAATCTGGAAACACTAAGATGGTTGTTGTCACCATCTTCTCCTTCAGAGTATCCAATCCCTGCTAACAATCTTTGTTCCATTGAAATTTGGTGTCCTTCTTCAACAACTTTTCGATCGGCATGGTAATATGTGCATACCCCTTGATAAATCTCCTTTAGTACCATGTATTTCCAAGTGTGGCTCTTAACTGGCGCACTAACTTTGGTGGTGGTAAGTTCACAATTACAACAATCCTAGTAGGGTCAACAAGTAATCCTTGTCTGCATACCACATATCCTAACAATATCCCAAAAGGTGTGTCGAAGATACAATTCTTGATGTTTAATGAGATCTGACATTGCATGCATCTGTCCAACATTAGTCTTAACACTTCTACATGATCTTTCAAAAGACTGAAAACAATCTAGTCATGGAAATATACTTCTAATAACTTATGTATGAAATATTTAAAAGTAGCTATGACCACCCTTGAAAATATGTCTGGTGCATTCTTTAATCCAAAGAGCAAACATTTATACTGATAGGATCCCCATTTTTTAGCAAATGTAGTCTTATGTCGATCCTCTAGGGATATTTTAATATGATGATAACTTGAGAATCCATCGGTGAATGAATATGATTCTTGGCCTCCCAAATTCTCCAAGACCTCATCTATAAAAGGGGTAGGGAAAGGATAATGTAAGCAAGCATTATTCAATTTCCTTAGATATACACAAATTCTTATTCTTCCTTGTTTATTTTCCTAGACTACCATGGGACTGATCTAATCAGATTCCTCCACTAGTTCTATGATACCATATTCAAGCATTCGGTCAAGTTCTTCTTTCACTTTTTGCTTATACACTAGGTTCATCCTGTAAGGTATCTGTCTAACAGGTCTAACATATGGTTTTAGGGGTATCTTCATCTCACCCAACTCTCCTTTTATTCCTTTCATCTCTATAAAGGTCACTGGAAACAAGTCACTCTATTCGCGTGGTAATTCTATTATGTTTTCTAGTGTCTACTCATTCCAGTAGTCTCAAATGCTTGCTATTTTAGGGTTTTCTTATGTCCCAATGCTAACTTTCTTGAACTTAATCAGTGCAAAAAATTCCTCTGACTCCAGAGATGGACCTTCCACCTCCCTCTCACCTTCAATCTCTTTTATCTGAATTTTGCATGGATCATCTTCATCTGGTGCTTCCTCTGTGACATGATAACATGAGAGTAGGTATTTGACTATCTATCTCTTCTTTTGTTGATATTTTGTTACAATTTCCACCTTAGTTTCCTCAAAATATACCATTCCCCATATCATCTTTAAGGGTGAATCGGTGTTGGGGTTCTCATGCTCAAATGAGAAAGTTACCAAAAAATTCTTCTTTAATACTATCCATTTTGTAGTTCCTATGCACAATTTATGTTCTATGTACTAGTTCCCTGGTATCCCTTCCAAAATATGGAAAAATTAAAGAGGACATTATTTCGGTGGTGTCAACCTCCATCGTGTTCTTCATTTCTCTATGTGCTCGACTGGTCTTCCTCACCCATCATATTTATGCACTGTATTGTTCCCCTGTTCTAAGCCAAATCTAATGCAAAGTAACCTTTTACAGTGGTACCAATCTTGAATTGTTTCCTTATGTGTGACCTACCATATTGCAGCTTTTTCCTTTAGTGCAATATACAGGGCTAACAACCTCTGACTTTCCAAAACTTATTCCTCATAACTTCTCAATAATTCTTCCAAGTCATTCAAGCCATGAAAAGTGCGAGGTGCCCTTATCTCTATACCAACCCAACTTACTGTGTAGTCTATTCTTACGCACCTCCTTGTGGAGACTTCATGTAGTCTCTGCTTCCAATATCCATACATGTATCTGAGTCTATGACAGACGATGTAATGCTTCTCCAACTGAGTACCCCATCTGCAGTTGGGTTGACATAGTCTTATTCTAGTGTGGTAGTCCTATATAGTTGATTTATTTGTTCCAAGTCGAAACATGTCTCTTGTACAAACCTTTCTCCTTATGAGGGATCCAATGGTGCAATCACTCTATACTCGCCTGATTAAAAATTCATTTTTTGTGTCTTTAAGTTGATCATAGGCTGGTTATCAAATTCAAAATCCAATCCTGGCAATGTTGGATAGGCTTTTGTGCCCTATTCTATCTCTATAACTTCAAAATATGCCACAGTGTGCACTCCATCCAAGTCTAGTGTCACACCTTTAAGTCTTCTAATTGGTAATACTCTATGTTGATTTTCTAATTTCAACTCGACATGTGAGTACCCCAATGTGGGTTCGCCCATACATTGCCATGTATTCTTAGGTAAGTTATTCACTTCAGAGCCTAAATCAAGTATGACATCTCCCATATTGAAATCCC
>CBVK0102051793.1:0-22880 GCA_900067695.1 Picea abies
AACACTTAGTCTAATTTGAACCCTTCAGCGGATAATTCATATCACTCATCCTCCTTCACTCTAGCACTTTGCATCTCTGTACTTCTAATAGTTCCATAGCACATATTCTGGTCGACAACGTAATTTGTATGATAATTGATTGATTTATGACAATTTCATTTTCTAAGTTTCCACGACTATTTCTCGATACTTCGTTGAATTTATTTTAAGTAACAATGCTTATTATAAAAAAATAAGTATATAAAGTGAACAAAATGATTGTACGCATATGTTTTTCTTAAAAATATGTCAATTTCCTTGATAATGGCATTGAATGTCACCATAACAACCTGTAAAAGTTGTTAATAAACAAACATTAACTTAAAAAATATTGTTAAACATATATATCTTCGATGCAGATATATCTTCGGCACAAACATATAGTCAACATAGATATATCTTTTGGATGTTTGCACAAGAATTTCCCCCACAGAACCAACACTTTATCTAATTTGAACCCGCTTGTGAATAATTCATATCACTAATCCAACCACACTCCTGCACCTTGTTTATTATAAAAAATATTATATAAAGTGAACAAAATTCTTTTATGCATATATTTAACTCAAAAAATATTGTTGAGTTGAATTTGTTTTAAGTAATAATGTTTATTATGAAAAACAAGTAAAAACATCTCACATACAAATTATTAAAAGGAAGTATGTGGAAGTAAAGATGCAGAGGAAGTAATGTGACATGCACACAGATATATATTCCATACATTTGCACAACCATATGCCTCGTACAACCAACACTTGGTCTAATTTGAACCCTTGAGTGGATAATTCATATCACTCATCCTCCCGCACTCCTGCACTTTGTTTATTATAAAAATTAAGTGTATAAAGTGAAAAAATTGTTTTTATGCATATATTCAACTTACAAAATATTGTTGATTTGAATTTATTTTAAGTAACAATGTTTATTATTTAAAAACGAGTAAAAACATCTAGTTTAGAAATTAGGAAAATGAAGTATGTGGAAGTAAATATGTAGAGGAAGTAAAGTAACATGTGAACATATATATCTTGCAGAGGTTCACATAGGAATATGCCTCGCACAACCAACACTTAGTCTAATTTGAACCCTTTTGTAGATAATTAATATCACTCATCCTCCTGCACTCTAGCACTTTGAAACTTCATTCTTACAATAGTTCCATAACACATATTGTGGTCAACAATGTAATTTTCATGATAATTGACTGATTTATGAAAATTTCATTTTCTAAGTTTCCACAACTAATTCTCAATACTTATTTGAATTTATTTTAAGCAACAATGCTTATTATAAAACAATAAGTATATAGTGAACAAAATTATTTCACATATGTTTTTCTTAAAAATATGTCAGTTTCCTTGATGATGGCATTGAATGTCGTCGTAACAACCTGTAAAACTTGATAATCAATAAACATTAACTTAAAAAATATTGTTTTAAACATATATATCTTCGGTGGAGATATATCTTCGGCACAAACATATCGTCTGCATAGATACATCTTTTGGATGTCTGCACAAGCATTTCCCCCACATATCCAACAGTTTATCTAATCTGAACCCTCATGCGGATAATTCATATCACTAATCCAACCACACTCTCGTGCTTTGTTTATTATAAAAAATAGTAGATAAAGTGAAAAAATGTGTTTATGCATATATTTAACTTAAAAAATATTATTAAGTTGAATTTGTTTTATGTAACAATGTTTATTATGAAAAACAAGTAAAAACATTTTGCATAGAACTTAGTAAAAGGAAGTATGTGGAAGTAAATATGCAGAGGAAGTAATGTAACATGTGCACAGATATATCTTCCAAATGTCTAGAGAGCCATATGCCTTGCACAACCAACAATTAGTCTAATTTGAACCCTTGAGCAGATAATTCATATCACTCATCCTCCTACACTCCTACACTTTGTTTATTATAAAAACTAAGTGTATAAAGTGAACAAAATGCTTTTATGCATATATTCAACTTAAAAATTATTGTTGAGTTGAATTTATTTTAAGTAACAATGTTTATTATATAATAATGAGTAAAAACATATGGAATATAACTTAGTAAAAGGAAGTATGCAAATTACTGAAGCGATGAAGAACGGTCCAAAAGAAGAGAAATTCTAAAGCTTCGAACTTGAAAGGAAAAATGTTTTTTTTTAATTAAAAGAATAGAAAAGAAGACAATGTACAGGGAAAGTGTTGATGTACTGGAAAATGTTCAATGAGTATTGGTAGTGTTCAACAAGTCTTGAAAAGACTATGAGCAACATAAATCCTATTGCATTTTTAAAACAATTAAATGAATAATGCTAAATTTTGATGGTAGTTAGAATTAAAACAAGACCTGTCAATCAATCGGGTTGCTTAGTAAACATAAACAAGGGAAGAAAGGTCTGAGAAAGGACTAATATTGTTCTATTAAGTTTTCACAATATGACACACAATTTACTAATAATAACATAGAGGTCAAAATATTATTTGGCAAAATGAATGTCAATGACTACATATGCACATAACATGCTATTTCATTGAAAAGTGATAAAGAGTGAACACAAACTTGAAAATTCTATTTGAAAGTCAAAGTCTAGAAAATCAATAGCTATGTATGCCAAAACAGTACCTTGGCAAGGTCAAAAAATATAAGTGTCTTTTCAATAATCTTTGTAAATTCCAAAATAGTTCTTTAACAAGCTCAAAAAATATATAATTGTCTTTTAAATAAGGTATGTAAAAAGTGAAGGAGGTTTTCCAAACAGACTAGGATTGGGGCTCATGTGGACCATAAAATAGAAGAAAGACCTGGAACAAAGAAATAAATATAGTTAGAAAGGATTATTAGGTTTTGAAAAAACATAGAACAAACAATTTTGAGGTATTTCCAGGTGAGGAAAGAAAAGAAGAGAAAAAATAGATGCCATTCTTGCTTGAGTACTTACAAAGAAGGAAATGTTTTGTTGCTCTATTTTTTCTATTGTTGCTATGTATCTTCCTTTATAAGAATTGTTTCTTCGAACTCTTTTTCAATTATCTCTGGTCAATATTTTGGGTTTGCAATATGTACCAAGGAAATATTGACTCAGTCATTACTATACTCTTTGATTGACGTAATGGTTATTTCTTGCTTAATTCGAAGAGTGAAAATATCCTCTTGTACTTCTTTTCATTCTAACTGGACTTGGTCAATGACTGAGAAGCGGTCTTTGTTATCATTAACTGAAGCCATTGTTTCAGTTATTCATCATAAAATTCCTTGAGACTGTCAAAGTCATTAGCTAATGAGGTCTTCATTATGGCCAAGTGACTATCAAGATCTTCTTTATTGATTGTGTTGAATTCTTGAAAAGTTTTGGGACCTGCGATTCCTTAACAACAAAAAATGCTTTTAAAACAACATCTCCTCTCCTTTCATTGATTTTTTCACAAGAAACAATTGCATCTTGTAGCATATTTATTTGTGATTCCCAACATGATTTTATTTACTTTTTTTTTTTTTAGGGTAGTCCTTGATGGTTTCTTTGATAATAAGTCATAGTAGTGACTTAGGGTAGTCCTTGATGGTTTCTTTGATAATAAGTCATAGTAGTGACTCTTGCGATGAAATTATTTACCTTGTTTTTATAGAAGGATTCATCATGCTGTAAATATCTTCACAAATATTCAGTAAAATTTGTAATCCTTTGTGAAATATTACGCAGTCTTGTACTAACCTCCCATGCCTATTTGATTATCTCCAGTATTTTATTAATGTTTTCATAAACATAACCTATGACTCCATTAATCAATTGAAGCACTTTTTCAATTGGATTTGAGGTTTTAGGAGGACTTGGGAGAGTCTACTCTGTTGAGAGTAGGGCGAAGGGTTGTGCAAAGAGTAGCCTGGGAGTCAATGCATCCTCAATCTCACTTATTCTCTTATTCAATATAATGGTATGCACCTCCTGGTTGGAAATCAAATAAAAAAGTGCATATCCTATGGAATGATGTGGTTTCATGAGGGGAGATGGTCCAAATCCTGAGATATCCACCATATTGCTTGATCCATGAACTGTCCTTTTGTTTTTTAGACTAGCCTTGTCTGTGTGTAGTTTCCTTTTGTGCTTGTTGTGTTGAGTATTGTGTAGCATCAAGGAGTGCTTCTCAAACAACATCGTCTCTTTTCTTGCGATATCCTTTCTAATCTCCTGGATTTCTTCAATTATCTATGCTACCCAGTCAAGTAGCTCTTTGTTTTCAATCTGTATATCATCAAAATCTCTCAGACTTCCTAGATCTTGCTAATTGCTTGCATTATTGGTTCATTTTATTTTTTACTATGAGATTGCATGTGTGTGTTCAATATTTACATGGCGTGGTTGATATCCACCATCACATTTAACACATGCATAATTACTCTCTTCTCTTTCTAGATTATGGTGTTTTGTTCTTTGTCCAAAGGAGGAGCTCTTACATGCCTAAGAATTGGAGGAAGACTAGAGATTGGAAGTGATTTTCCCCCTTTGTCTTTCTCTACTTTTCCTTTTGGTATTTGAGCTTATTTATGTCCTTTTTGGGGGATGAATTGTCACATGTTTCTTCATCAAATCTCATGAATAGATTATTCTATCTTATGGATTTAAATTATTAGGAAAACAAACTCTAGTGGTGAAAACTGCCTAGAGGTTGTGCTTCTTTTAGATTAAATGCATTAATTGTTTCTGATACTTCTTTCAGATTCTCAATATTCCTAACCATTGTGTTACCAACTTGAAAAGAAAATGTAATGAATTATCTTTTCGTTTTCTTGTCAAATAAAATGCAATAGGTTTTATACTATCGATAAACTTCGGTAAAAAAATATATGTCGCAGATAAACATAGGGAGCAGAAGGGGAATTTATTGGAAACCATACAACAAGATGTATGTACAATTTTCCTCTTGAATGCAAATTCCCTTTCCATTGAAAAATTCCTGAGTTATTCTCTTGGACTCTGCCCCAACCAACATGTGTATGAATTGTCTAACAAAATTATCTTGAACAATGTAAAAAATAAAATTTTATTTTATTTTGCATAGCACTAGGTGGAAGAATTGGATTGGTTCATTTTGTATATTTACACTCACTTTAACAAGGATAATATCAATTACATTGCAAACACTAGATATGCATTCATAAAAAAACTTCCAGTCCTTAAGTAATTGCTCAACTAAAAAAACCAAATCATCTAATATCACTCATTCCCAATCAAACATAACATCTCTCTTGAAGATAAACTACAATGCATACAATGTTGACCTAGCTATGTGTGAATTCGACTGCCACCCAATTACATGTGTGAACAACCATGAAAATTCTTGGTATGGATCTTGTAGCAAAGGTATATCAATTGTTGAAAGGTTGGGAAACATGTTTGTAGACAGTAGCAAAAATTATCTCAATATATTGGAACCACCTACCTGAGAGGCTAGGAACG
Organism: Picea abies; assembly: GCA_900067695.1. NCBI lineage: Eukaryota > Viridiplantae > Streptophyta > Pinopsida > Pinales > Pinaceae > Picea > Picea abies. Next base: position 5,494 of record CBVK0102051793.1, read on the forward strand.
TGTCTGCTTCTGCAATCTTAAGAGGTTTATCTACAGAAGGAAGACAAATAATTTTGTTGAACATATTGGGAGTAAGGATGAATGTATTCTTTATTTTGTTGGAGATATTTATATTTTCGACTCACATTTCAGTGGTAGTTTACTGGAGCTAGTTCTATTTTAGAATTTCTATTTTAGACCATCACTACTATGCATGCATTCCTACGAAAAGATCACTGCTTGTTTGCTTTTCTTAATTAGGTAATGTCATTTCCTATATGATTTTATATCACTCATTCATTGCATGATCATTTATTATCTCATTGGAGTAGTGTGAATATATTTTCTCATTATTCCATATTGAATCTCTTGTCCTTTTCTTGATAATCTGTGTTTGTACTTGCTTTAGCTAGGTCTCCTGTGCATGTTTCCATGAAACATTGACATGGTATCAGATCAGAGTTGCTTGGAGAAAACCAGATGAGCCAAATATCAAATAAATCATATTTTTGAAGAGTGTAATCCACATATATGAAAGTGTTGCACCCTATCCTTTTCTAAAGGTATGACAGTGGCATACAAACTTACAAAATTACAAGTGTCACAGGAAGTGTAGCACTTTAGCCTTAAAAAGGGTGCAACAATGTCGCATTTTGGCCTTCACATAGGGTGAAACAATGTCTCACTATTTACTTCCAATAGAGTGTGACAATGTCACATTGTGTCCATCATATAGGGTGTGACACTCTTCAAAAAAATGATTTTTTGTAGTGATTTCTCAGGATTTTCACTTGCAAATTGAGGGTTAATTTTCAAGGTTTCAGAACCAATAAGAGGGATGGATACGAGATCAATTCTTCAGTCAAATATGGTGATAATTATCACACTGTACAATTATTTTGAATGGAATATGAAGGCCGAATTCCAACTCAAAAGGAAAGGATTGTACAATTTGATGATGATGAAAAAAACATAACTTACATCAGCGATTGAGAAGACCAAATGGGTGAACCGTAAGGATGATTCCACAAGACTTATTATTGAATTAATTTCAATTGATTTAGGGTTTCATGATGCTACACGAAAGACTCCAAACAATATCTAGACCACCCTGGAAGGTCTCTTTGGAAAGAAGAATGATATGAGAGGTCATATGCTTGAGGTAGAGTTGAATACCTTGGATCCTAAAAGTTTTGATAATATACCATATTTCTTTACCAAGTTTAAATATTTGATATTGAACTTGAAATCTTGTGGTATTTATAATTATAAACAAGAGAACTAACGTATTCTAACAATCTTGGCTAAGATAGGACTATAATATGTTGTCTATATCTCCTCTTTTCATTCTAGCAGATATCTCTTGGGATCAAATTGGAAAATTCCTACCATGGAGCAGTTTGTTGATTCTCTCACACATGAGAAGACAAAACTTATTCATATGGGTCTAATTAAGGAACCCAAAGCACGTGCACTCATCATGTAAGATGGAAAAATGTCATCCAGTCAAAAAACCAAACAGAAAGGAAAGGAGGGATATTCCAAACCCTTCAAGGATTCTTTAGGTTCCAAAGAATCTTCAAATTACAAAGGAAAGACGAAGAAGAGAAAGAAATGCACTTATTGAAATAAACCAAATCATGAAGAATCCACATGCATGAAGAATAAAATTGATCTTATGGAATAGGTAATTCATAAGAACAACCTTGGAAACTTCATTCCTGAAGGAGCCAAGAAGAAGAAGGAAGAAGATCATGCTCCTAAGAAAGGTAATCATCATTCTTTAGTAACAATTAATTCCTCATTTGATTAATGGATTATAGATTCTGGTGCATCACATCATATGTAAGCCAAAGAGGAAGTCTTTACTTCCTTGATTTCATTCTCAAGACCCCATATTCTCATGGGGGATGATACTCCAATAGAAGTAGCAGGAGAGGGAAGAGTGGAACTCCCTAATGGAAGTTTTGAGAATTTTTTACATGTTCCAAATCTATTTATAATTTTTCTCTTAGTTTATTAGATCACTCATATAGGTAAAATGGTTGAATTTACATCAGATTCAATTTTTGTACTTGACATGCATGACAATTCCATTATAATTGAAATTGGTGAGGTAGATCACAAATCAAGGTTGTATAAATTCACTAAATTTTCTAACCATGACTCATATTTACTACTTACACGTGTTGATGATAGTACCAGAGTATGATGTGAGAGATTTGGTCATTTAAACTTTAGGTACATGTAGTGAATTTCCAAGCAAGGAATGGTCAAAGGCTTGCCATACATTCATGTTTCTGAAGGGGTTTGTGAAGGATGCATTCTTAGAAAGCATCCTGAAGAGAAATTCGAAATGGGGAAGGTAAAGGGAGCCTCCTCTTCCTTGGATATTTTTCACAATGATCTCATGGGTCCATTTCCACATTCGTCCATCAACAAAGGTATGTCCTTACATTTATTGATGATTACTCACGCTATACTTGGTTTTATTTTCTCAGGAAAAAGTATGAATGTTTTTATCATCTCAAAGACTTTAAAGCTATAATAGAGACATAGACTGGGAAGAAGATCAATATCCTCCGTACAAACAATGGGGTGGATTATATCAACAAATATGTTCATAATATTTGTCATGAGGCTGGTATATAGTTGCAACATATAGTTCCATACACTCCACAACATAATGGATTTACTGAAAGGAAGAATATATCTCTCAAGGAGATGACTAGTTTCATGTTGCATGTGAGGTCTCTTCCTTCCATTCTTTGGGTTGAGGCACTGAACTGTGCTTCTTACATACAAAATATATCTCCTCATAGACTTGTTGAGGACATGACACCATTTGAGGCTTGGATAGGTGACAAACCAGATGTCACACACTTATGCATCTTTGGATCTCGTGCATGGGCCCATATTCCTTCCAAAAAGAGGAAAGAATTAGATCCACAAAGCACACCTTGCATATCTGTGGAATATCTAGATGTTTTGAAGGGGTACAGGTTGATTTATCCCTATATAGAATGACTCATCATTGAACACAATGTTCAATTTTAGGAGAGTCCTTTGCATGCACCACCAGTGCAACATGCAGATATTCTTGGGATTCCATCAGTTCTAGAAATCAAAGATGATGATTCCATACACACATATGCTACATATTCAGACTCAAAGGATTATGTACATGGAGATGAGCAGGTAGTACATCCATATGAGGAGCCAGTGCTAGAGATTCAATATATTCCCAAGTGGGAATAGTCCACACTTCAAGCAGCAGGCGACCTTGCAGGGGATCCATTGGATTTGAGGAGGAATCGATCTCATGTAGGAGGAGTATGAGTCACTCATAGAGAATAAGATTTGGGATCTGATTCCACTTTCACCAGGGAAGAAACTCGTCAGATGAAAATGGGTTTATAGGACCAAGAGAGAAACAAATGGTCAGGTGAGAAGGTACAAGGAAATACTATTTGAAAAAGGATTTCAGCAAATTCATGGGATATATTATGATGAGACCTTTGCTCCTGTAGCACATATGGACTCCCTTTGCTTGGTTCTAGCCATTACAACAATCAAAGGATGGGAAGTTCACCAGATGGATCTAAAGAATTTTTTTCTCCATGGTGATATTTCATAGGATATATACATGGAGAAGCCATTGGGGTTCATTCGGAACTCATATTTAGTATGCAGACTAAAGAAGTCACTCTATGGCCTCAAGAAGGCACCTAGAGAATGGTATGAAAATATGGATTGTTATATGTTTTAACATGATTTTGTTAGATGTAAATATGATTGCAATGTTTACATGATGAGGAATACTGACTTTTTGATGATTTTAGTACTCTATGTTGATGATATTTTGATCATTGGTAGTTCTTCTTCTTCCATTGTTGTGACCAAAGAGATTTTCCATGGCAGGTTCTCTATGATGAACATGGGTCTAGTTCACTTATTTATTTGTCTTGATATTAGTTAGGATGCTTCTGGAATCAAACTTTCTCATGATAAGTATGCTAGAAATATTTTGGATAGATTCCACATGACAGACTGTAATTTTGCACCTACACCCTTCTTATCTGGGATCAGACTTAAGGATGGCGGGGATACACCATTAGTGGAAAACATTTTGTATAGAAAGTTGGTGGGGAGTCTTTTGTATCTCACCCACACCCATCCGAATATCTAATATGAAGTAGGATCAGTTTTGAGATACATGCATGAACCCCGTGATATGCACTAGAAGGCTGCTAAATGCATCCTCAAATATGTTCAGGGCACCATGAGTTATGGGATTCATTATATAGTTGGTTTTGCATTGGATCTCATAGGCTTCACATATTCATATTGGGTTGGTAATGGAACATATCACAAGTCCACTTCCGGGTACACTCTCAGTTTGGGGTCAGGCCCTATTTACTGGTTAAGTAAGAAGCAATCATCCATTTCTTTATCTTCCATAGAAGTTGAGTGCAAAGGAGTATTCAACTTTGTCATTCAATAACTTTGGCTTCAACACTTCCTTACCGATATTGGTATCCAGTTTCATTGTCTGATTTTCATATGGTGTGACAATCAGAGTACACCGATATTTTGCAGATATACAATACAACGATAGTGAACCAAACACATTGAGTTCCACATGCATTTCATCATAGATCTAGTACATGACATGATCATTGATCTGCAGTTACATCCTTCCTATGAACAGACTATCGACATCTTCACCAACTTACACCTTCACTGGGTTGAAGTTTCAGATTTTGTGGGATCGTCTTGGAGTGAAGAACAAAGTTTCCTAGCAACTTCCTTTTCTTCTTTTGATGCATTTTCTTTTGAGGGGGGGGTTTGTTCCCACGTGGTTTTCCCTCTTTCCATTTTCTTTTGAGGGGGGGGTTTGTTCCCACGTGGTTTTCCCTCTTTCCTCATTTTTTTATTAATTGTTCATTAGTTGCATTGTACATGAGTACCTAATATGGCCTAATTGTCGAGACTCATTTTTTATTAATCCATAGTGATGTTCAAGGGGGGTGTTAGAGATATTTCTATTTTTGACTCATTAGTTCAGTGGTAGTTTACTGGAGCTAGTTCTATTTTAGACTTTCTATTTTAGACCGTCACTATTATGCATACATTCCTAAGAAAATATCACTGTTTGTTTGCAATTCTTAATTATGGAATGTTATTTCCTATATGATTGTATATCACTCATTCATTATATGGTCAGTGATTAGCTCATTGTAGTAGTGTGAATATATTTACTCATTCTTCCATATTGAATCTCTCATCCTTTTCTTGATAATATTTGTATGTACTTGCTTTAGATAGGTATCCTATGCATGTTTCCATGAAACATTGACATCTTTTTGTTGTGACTGTTGTAACACATATATTTTTAAATACTACAGATATTAAAGAGTTGGAATCTGCCTACCTTTTAAAAGATAAAACACTAACGATAAACCTCAAACATCGGATTTCGAGGATTTGCAGAGCCGACAGTCCAACATGTTGAAATCTTTAATTCCTCGACATGCGAAATAGAGAAATAAGGTTAAGCTTAATCGTGATTGTCAAACCATTTAATAATGATTATTGCTAATTTAATACATCGTGCCTTCGCGAGTCAGGAATCACATCTCAAGTAACCTTCGAATATCCCGATATGTGAAGTCACGAATGCAATTCAAGGTAAACCTGATTAATTATGCAAAGTAATGGTAATTAACGATAATTAATGGTTCTCGCGATTTCGCGTTTCGACAATTTCACCTTGAAAAAACAGTTTATAACCCCGATACTCGAGGTCGCGATGTTTCCAAACTAATCGAAATTAATTAAGAACTTAAACATGATTAGAGTTAGTTAATCAAATCACATTTCACAAATTTGGGGTTCATGGCTCAAGACTAAGGGAGAATTCACCCGAGACTACGAGTTCTGAAAAAGGATAAGAGCTAATCATGATCAATTAAAGTTTAAGATGGATTAATTAATATTTTAAACAACCCTTTACCTTGTAAATCTTAAGGGGCGAAAATTGATTACTTCTATGATTTTCCCAAGTCACAAGATATCAAGAATTTATGGCATTTATGAGCAGGGTGGATCAAAAATAAGATCTTACTTTATCTCTGGATATTTCTATTAAAATAATTAAATGTTGTGTCAGCAAGTACCTGCATAGATTTGAACGCTTAATGTGAAAGGATTTTTTTCATTAGTTGAATTTCATTTTAGTTTTCACAGAGTCTGCTTCACGAGATAACCATTGTTTGTATTTTCATCCTCTGTGACAGAAATTATAATCTCAATATTCTATATCATGGCTCCACGGAAAGCACTCAAAGTAACTAGTGAAATTTCAGGCCAGAGTTTAGACATCCTTTCTGATACCTCACCTAGAAATATCGATGTATTCAAAACATGGACACATGTTTTCAACACATTGCAATACGAATTGATAAAATTCCCAGACGATTCGAGCGACAACAAAAAGGAAGACTTGTATATAAAATACAAGGTGGTTTCTTAGTCGGAGATGCACAAGGTAGCTACAAGGCCACGGATTTTTCCCTATTATGATATGATTGGAATGGCGTTGGATCACGCAGATGTTTCAACCAGAACAATATTCAATTCCAAGAAGGTGGTTGTTGGATCATTTCGGCCAAAACATCTACAGGCAATGTACAAGTTGTCCCCCACACCAAAATTTACTTACAATGCCTAATTTTTAGAGGGTTTCAAACAGAAAGAATGTGAACAATTTGGAAAAAGCTTATCCGACTTGATCAAGGATTGGTACTCACACCTTGAAAAATTCAGAGCTGATTCTCATGGTATATATGCAATCGATTCTTTACAACCACAATTCATGTATATAGCAATGATGGTGTGCAAAATTTATGGAAAAGAGAATACTGCACATTTTTTTCTCCCATGGGTACTGTTTATCCGCACATTAGCAGAGGGATACTCTTTCGAATGGACCAAGATGTTGTCAGACAGTTTGGCTGATCAAGTTATAGAATACCAGAAGCAAAAGGAGAATGGGAAGCCAGCCTCATTTTTTATGTTCGCTTATATTATGGATTCCATTTGGTACATGACACCCTTTCTATTAATGAGTTGGAGCTGGACTCCAATTAATGCAGAACCTATTCACATATACCACTCAAGGCTATGGGAAGATAAAGCCAAAGACTTCATCTATGATATTTTCAATTGGGTAATTGGGAAGATAAAGCCAAAGACTTCATCTATGATATTTTCAATTGGGTAATGGTACCGATGCATGTCATTATTTTCGACCATCCACCTCCTAGGATTTCAGATAAGATCATAACCAATTTAGGCAGCATGGAAGATTGGTATATTGAAGAACAATTCTCTTATATGAGGTTTTTTGGTTGCTCTGTTCCCCCATATGCCTTGCCGCTATTCTTGCGAGGCAAGATAATATGTTGCGAGGTTTCCAGGAAGATTGTACTCGACAGGATCAACAAATAGCTCAAAGGGGTTCAGAAAAAGGTATGGCCATCATTTCCCTTACACATTGGTACCTATTCTTTATTAGATTTCATCCATGCTAAAGTAGAAGTTGCAGCCTTAGAAGAAATGAAACTAGTAGACATTGAATTCAAGAAGCACGACCCTAATAAGGTTGTGAGTAACCACATGGAAAGTTGCGGTCTAAAAATATACGATCATGAAGACTCTCCTCATGATGAGATATTATGAGGAGAAAAATCCTACTCGGAAGTTTTGAACTGGGTCAGAGCCCTGTCTCCCAAAGGGATGATAGAATTTTACAAGTTTCAAGAACACTGAAGGGGTGGCCTCTGCAAAGTTTTACAAGGGAAATTCTCTACATCCCCATATGTACAACAAATAAAAACCAAAGATTCAATAGTTACAAGATCTAGCAAACAAGAGACTCAGGGGAACGTAGAAGAAACTGAGACCTCAAACAAAGAAACTAAGATCCCAAACCAAGAAGAAAGACCCCCGGGGATAGATACACCTAGTAAACAGGGAAAGGATCAAACATAAATACCCTCGAAGGATGTAAGAGACATACCCCTGTCTACATTAAACGAATTAGTCATAGATACCACTATGAAACAAACATCTACAGAAATTGGTAGTCCCATTCCCTTCGTTACACCCTTGCAATTTACCAAAGGGAACCCTGATGTGGGAACAATATTCAAAGAAGATCTAACACTTATATTTGTAGAAGAGATACCTCCTAGTGATTTATTTTTTAGCAATAAAAGAAAATCCGTGGTTAAGCGATAAATGCATCAAAAGGGAAGTGTGACGGCCAAAAAATTCAAAATACTAGATGATGGTGAAGCCTTAGAAGAGATAGAATTTTCCAAAGAGGTAGCAGGGACATTGGGGACTTATGCAACAACCAACCAATACTTAGTTGGAACCTTGAAGGAATGGCTTAAACAAAAATAAATTTTGATTAAAAAATTACAGACTCAGATGGAAACTGTAGAAACAAATGCCAGGAATGAGGCATGTAAAAACATTGAACAATTCAGAGCAGTTGATCAATAGAAAATCAAACAGCTCAAATCTAATCTTGAGCAAATGCAATAGTCGACTCAGACAAGACAAGCACAGATAAGTCAATAGGAGGAGTTAATAAAACAATTACAATCTAAATTAAACTCTATTGAAATCCAGGTCATAGATATAGCAGTATTTCAATCCCAAGCCATGGAAATACGAATGAGGATAGAGGCAGCTCAATAGAGTCTACTTGTTAAAGTAGAAATCATCCAGATTCATTTTCCGATAATAGATCTAGCACTAAATAATATCACCTTAAGAGAAAGAGAAGATAAGGTGGCTCGGAGTGCTTTCCAGGAAGCTATTATAGCAACAACAAAGGAAGAAATGGTCATTGCTTCCAGATTATCCATTCCAAAGAAAACTAGAGGTAACATACTGTTAAAATCATGGGAGCATAATATATCAGAGAATAGAAAAATGGCTAAAGAGGTGAGAGACTCTTGTGAAGAAACATTTGGAATAGAAAAATGGCTAAAGAGGTGAGAGACTCTTGTGAAGAAACATTTGTCCTAATAAATAAATAAAATTTAGATCTCGATAAGGACAGTAGCTCTAGAACGTTGGGCAAAATTAACATAGTTAAACATCTACTAGATATCAAGGAAAATGTGGAAAGACACCAAGTTGAACTATCTCAGATAAAACAGGTTGACATTGCCCAAATAGATAAATGGTTGATAAAACCAAATTTACAATTATTGTCTATCATTCTGGAAGACAAGCAAATATGAGAAATACTGCCACAGTTGGAAAAGAAGTGCTACACTTTCGAAAATAATGACCAAATTGAACTTCCCAAGTTGATAGCCCATTTGATAGAAAAGTGTGTTAATTGTGTTGAACAGGGGAAAGGGAACACTTCTGGAGGCCAGTAATGCAGTTGCTTATTCTGCCCTATTTTGGAGCTAGAAGACCAAGAAAGGAAAATGCCATGCCAGCATGAAAGGAGACAAAAGACAACTAAGTGAAGTGTTTTTCCTTCTCATATGTAACTGAAACATTTAGAATGATAGGATTTGAAACGCTTAAATTTTGTATAAATATACATTTTGAGAAACAATCAAAAGGGTGTTTTTTGTCGATTGTAAAGGAGAAGACTCTCTTTATTGAGAATTAATACAAATGCAAGCTAGAGATTCTAGATCTTGTCTTTTTTGATTTATGTGTTCTTATGTCCTTCCATTTTTCAGCACACTTTCATATATTTTACTTTTATGAATGTTTAAAATCACAATTTAGTACAACCTCTACTGTGGTTATTTTTCACCTAGTAATATGATAACAAACATATTTGCCTCTGTATTCACTGTTAGTAAATACAAGACCTGAATGTTAATTAGATGCTATATTTTACACTTCACTGAAAGCTACATCGCTCACCTTCCTCTTCTGTTACAGAGTAATATTCTTCAGTAATTGATGCCTTGCTTTGATTAACATCTTTATGTTTTTCTTTCATTTCATCCATATTTCAAATTTGACTCAGATGCGAGAAACAACCTTTGAGCTCTTATAATATTGATTCGATTTAAAGAACTTTTCTCTATAATTTTGGTAGTGAAATACCAACTTTAAAACCTTTTCCTCATTTCCTAATGTCTGACGTTATACTTGAAACCTTGGTATAAACTCAGGAACAACATCTTTTTGGCATCGTTGTTGGGGATGGAGAAACGAAGTTATTTTTCCTTTGGAGAATGACATTTGCAAGTTTCTCTCTTTGATGGTGAACAAAGAGTGAGCATGTTATAAAGGCTAGGTTTTTATTATTCTCTTGGTGAGTCCACATTTAAATAAGCTGGCATCCGGTCGAAGGAACGCTATAAGAAACCCAGATGATAAGTAGACCACGCATGTTTCTGACCCCCAAAAAATAATAAAACCAAGAGGATCTCTTAGGAAAACTGATGCGGTTTACAAACCCAACTCCACATATTCTAAGGCTAAGTTTCCACTTGAAATGTCAACTTCACGAGAAGTTCCCACCGAAATCCTTTTCGGAGAAACATTGGCTAACACTGTTGAAGCTGAAACCATAAACCCTAAAGTAGTTTTCCCTGAAATTAAAATTGAATCTTATTCAACTACCTCCTGCGTAAGTGAAAGTAAGAAGCCTACAGTAAATCCCGCTTCGATTGGTATCCCATCGGCTCTTGAGATAAATTTCCCAACCTCACAAAATCTCGAAGAATACACCATACACTCAGATTTGACTCCTATAGGTTCTCCCATTTACATCTCTTGCCAATCAGAAGAATCGAGTCCCTGTATCCCTTTCCCCTCTTTTTCATTTTTCTTATCTCTTGATAAACGGTTCTCGAGGCCTTTCTTGCCTCATCCCGAAGAGGCTAAAGGATTGTTATACGTCTTTGAAAACTCTCTTTATAACCTACCAATGCCCTCTCCTAGAATATCTATGGTTGTTGTCGGAGGAGGAGGAGGGGGGCGGTCAAGGGCCACACCCACCCCCCATAATTTTCACCAAAGTAGCTACCTGATATGCTCCTTTGGTCCTCCCAGTGCCCCTGCATGATTTACCTAAAAAATACATGAAAAAACTACTGAAGTTTACAGGGGAAGGAGACCTAACCGTAAACAAACATATAAATTTCTTTGATCAATTCACAGATATTCTCGGTCTCAAACACGAAGACGTGTATTTGTGATTGTTTGTTCAAACCTTTGAAGGACAGGTGAGAACTTTTTTTCTAGGTTTGGCCGTAGGTTCAATAGGATCCTATGATGAGTTAAAAAACTCTTTTCTTAGACAATGGGGTGAGAGAAAGGATCACCTATACTACTTAACGGAGTTTGGATATTTAAGGAAGAAAAATTCGGAAACTATTATTGAGTTTATTCAAATATTTAATAAATTATAAAACAAGATCTCAGTTGAGGTTAAAACTTCCCAGCTTGCGTCCAAGGTAACTTTTGCAGGAGATTTCGAACCCAATTTCACACTATTATTGAGATAAAGGAGGGATGTCAAACTTAGCCGAATGCAAGATGATATCATAGAGATTGATTCAAATACGATGGCTTCTAGAAAATTAAAAGAAAAGGTGGAAACGGGAAACACAGAAACTAAACGATTTAGGGAACAAGCGGGACCTTTTGGAGGTGGGAGGTCCACAAACGATAAGATGGATGATATGGCAAAGATAATCAAAGAAATATCAAATAAAATTTCAAAGATGGAACTAGATCAATCTAAAGAAGATCAATTTGTTAGGAGATATTTCGGGAGGAACCCTAATCCCCAAATACAACAAAGACAGATTAAAACTAAAGATCAAAAAGTTCAAACTCCTTTGAAAAATGAAAATTTTTATAGGAGGAAATGATATGCAAGAATTTGAGGATTTGGAAAACAATATGAATAATATTGGGGATGATTGCCAGCAACCTCATTTAACTAGAAAAGATTACGAGAGGTATTTAAACATGGAACATCGGTCTAATGAGAATGTCAACACAAATAATACAGACAATTTTTCTTGTCAGGGGATCATCGATACTATAATGGATGAGCTCCAACATAAGTACAATCTAAGGTCCGAAACCAAAAATGTAACAACTACCCAACCAAAGAAAATCCTGGCGAGAGGCGAAGTATATTAACCACCTCGAAAAGACACTGAAATACAAAATACCAAAATAAAAGGAGCTGAGATTCAAACAGGGAAAACTAAGACAGTTGAAACAAAGACAACTGAAAATAAAGCAATGCAAACCAAAAAATCAGAAAGGAAGGAGACCGAAATCCCGATCAGAGAAACCGACAAGATTATAGGAGGTTTCAATCTAGAAAATGAGATCAATAAAATCAAGATACCGATACCTCTAGTTAAAATGGCAAAGAACCCTATTTATCGAAAGATAATCACCAAAATGATGAATTTTTCATATGCAGAGAGTCAGGCTGACGTCATAAATTTGGAAGATGATAAGCCTAATATAATTTTTGGTCCGCATTTCGAAGGTGTCAGAGATACCATTGCTCCTTTATACATTACACTAAATGTACATGATCGCCTGCTACATAATTGCATGTTGGATTCAGAGCCTCACATAACGTGATGCCCAAGGCTATTATGGATAGACTTGGTCTTGAAATTACCACACCCTATGGAGATCTGTATTCGTTTGATTCAAGAAAAGTTAAATGTATGGGCATGATCAAAGACTTAGTGGTAAATCTTGCACATATCCTAGTAAAAAGTGTTATGGTGGATGTAGTTATTGCTGACATACCTCTGAAGTATGGTATGCTATTATCCAGGTCATGGGGCACTAAGCTTGGAGTATCCCTTCAGCTGGACATGACCTATGCCACGATTCCCATTTTCGGTGGACAGTTCATCCGACTATACTGAGAAACTCGACTGGCATATACGGTAAGTGATCCACATAATCCTAGTAATTACCCTGTTTATGTCGTTGATCAAGATCTAGGAAATTGTATTTTATCAATTGACGACGATATACATGAATAATATAAGATTTCACAGAGAAAAATAAAACAAAAAAAATAAATGAAAATGTATATAGTACTAGGATTTGGAAAATGTATTTCGATGGTGCCTCGTCATGTGAAAGAGCAGACGCAGGGGTACTCTTTGTATCATCTGGAGATGATTTTTTGATTTCTTTCTCTTACAGACTGTAGTGGGACATAGATTACACGAATAATGTATGCGAGTGTGAAGCCCTGGTCTTGGGATTAGAAGCTTCTAGGAAGTTAAACATAAAAAACTTGGAAGTCTATGGAGACGTGGAATTAATTGTGAAGCAAGTAAACTGACAGTACCAGGCCAAACACCCAAGATTGAGATCTTATATATACCACGCCTGGGATTTGATGGAAAACATTTTCTCATTGGTTAAGGTTCATTACATTCCCCGCGCAGAAAATATACACGCCCTTTCATTAGCCAAAGCAGCCTCAACTTTCGTACCTTCTACAACTTTTAAACTAAAGTATCACATAGAGATGAGGCATAGACCTTCCATACCAAACAACATACAACACTGACAGGTATTCAAAGATGATGAACAGATCAAAAAATTCCTCGAAATGGTGGAAGACTTTGTCGAAACACATATCAATCAAGAAAACCAGAACAATCATACCTGGATTATGCAAGAAGAGGAGGATCCTAAAGAGTTCCAAGAAAATATCATAAATCACCACATGTTAGTTTTAAAAAACAATCAAATCCCTAAAGGTCTAATCCCTCTAGAAAGACTATTTGACCACAATGGCATGCCATTAAAATCTACCTTGCAACCTCAGCTAGAAGAAGTCAAACATTGTGATATAGGCACCAAAGAAAAGCCTAGAATAGTAAAAATATCCAAGTATCTTCCACCTGAGATGAAAGGTAAGTATGCATATTTACTCAAGAAATACAAAGACGTTTTTGCTTGGTCTTATGATGAGATGAGGACTTATGATACCGATGTGATCGAACACAAAATTCCTTTAAAGACAGGTGTAAAACCTTTCAGACAGAAGCTCAAGCAAATCAATCCCATATTACTGCCCGTGGTCGAAAAGGAAGTCAAAAATCTCCTAGAAGCTAAAATAATTATACCACTCAGGTACTCTAAGTGGGTGGCTAACCTAGTCCCGGTCAGGAAAAAGAACAGAGAAATCAAAATGTGTGTAGATTTTAGAAATCTAAACAAATCATCTCTCAAAGACAATTATCCGCTACCCAAAATTGACCATGTTTTGGAAAAAGTGGTCGGAGCAAACAGAATGTCAATGATCGATGAATTTTCAGGTTATAATATGATTGCAGTCAATGAAGATGATAAAGAAAAAATTGCGTTCACCACCCCATGGGGTACATTTATGTATGACAAAATGCCATTTGGTTTAATGAATGGAGGTGCTACTTTCCAACGAGCTATGGACATCGCTTTCGTCGGTGAAAGAGATGAATTCATTGTTTTTTATCTTGATGATATGACATTTTTTTCGAAATCTGACGAAGATCATTTGACCCACCTCAAACAGACGTTCGAGAAATGTCACAAATTTGGTTTGTCTTTAAATCCCAAGAAATCTCACTTTGCAATGCAAGAAGGTAATCTCTTGGGCCATATTGTATCTCGGGATGGAATTAAAATTGATCCTAAAAGAGTCGAAGCTATAGAAACTATAAATATTCCTAGAAATGTAAAAGAAATTCAGTCATTTTTAGGGAAAAAAAAAATTAAGAGGATTTATCCCGAACTTTGTTGAAATTGTGAAATTGATCACAGATATGCTTAAGAAGAACAATAAAGTAAAATGGATGGCCGAAGCTAAAGCGTCATTTGCACACATCAAGAAAATTAGAGGTGAAGCGCCTATACTGGCAAGCCCTGATTATCTGAAATAATTTTTGATTTTCTCATTTGCATCCGAACACACAATTGCGATGGTACTCCTCCATAAGAACGAAGAAGTTTTCGAGCAACCAATAGCATTCTTCAGCAAAATCCTTAGAGACACAGAGTTGAGGTATGACATATTGGAAAAGTAGTCATACGCTATGGTCAAGGCACCAAAGGATTTTAGAACCTATGCGTTTCACTCCAAGATCATCGAATATGTGCCCACCAGTGTCGTTAAGGATATATTGGTTCAGCCTGACATTGACGGGAAGAGGGTTGATGGCTTGCTAAAATTCAAGAATTTGATCTAGAGGTGAAACCTACAAATCTCGTAAAGGGACAAGGCTTGGCTAAGATACTAGTCGAATCAAATTTCAAAGCGCTTGGAACAAATAACCTACAAGAGTATGAAGGATATTTGGATGTAGACGAATTCGACGACCAAATAGCTACAACCAGAATTGAAGAAAAGTTTGCATCTTCGGGTTGGTATAAAGACATAGTATCTTATCTTCTGACTTTGAAATGCCCAAACGATATGTCTCCATCCAAAATTTGGACGTTGAAATTGCATGCGGTAAAGTATTGTATTTCAGAAAGCCAATTGTATTGAAAAGACCCTCTAGGCTTTCTAATGGTTTTTCTAGTAGAATTAGAAACAGAAAGGGTCATAAATGAATTTCACGAGGGAGTGTGCGGAGGACATCATGCATGGAGATCAACGACTTATAAAATCTTGAGAGCAGGATATAACTGGCCTAAATTATTCGCAAATGTGAATGCCAAAGCCAGAGCCTGTAACTCCTGCCAATTATTTGCAGGCAAGCAGAAACTCCCAGCATTACCTTTGGTCCCGGTTAAAACGAAAGCCCCGTTTCAACAATGGGGGTTGTATTTTTTAAGTGAAATTAATCCACATTCCAGCTCGCAACACAAAGGGATCCTGACCGCTATAGATTATTTCACCAAATGGGTAGAAGCTATTCTAACCAGAAAAGTGACAGATTCAGTGGTGATAGATTTCCTAGAAGAAAACATATTATCCAGATTTGGTTGTCCCTGAAAGATAGTTACAGATAATGCCCAAGCATTCAAATCAATGGAAATGGTTAGATTTTTTCAAAAATACAATATTATACTGGGTCATCTATGACATACTACCCTCAAGGCAATGGGATAACTAAATCATCAAACAAAAGATTAATCACCATAATTAAGAAAGTGTTGAACGAAAATAAAAAATCCTGGCATGTGCATTTGAAATACACTTTGTGGGAAAATCGTATAGGCACCAAGAAATCAATTGGCACTTCTCCATTTCAAATGGTATACGGGAATGGCATATTATTACCCATAAATTTTTCCCTACCTGTGATGAAACTTTGGAAAGATGAAAAAGAAGAATCAAACCACATCACGAGGAGAATAAATCAGTTGATCGAAGTTCAGCAAAGTAGAGCTGAAGTGGATGAACATATTCAGAAGTATCAAGACAATATGAAAGCCCTATTTGATCATAAGTCTAAACATAGGGAATTCCTCCCCGATTATTTGTCTTTTAAATGAGACGCTAGGAAGGAAGACTCGGAAAAACATGGTAAATTCGATCATATCTGGTATGGACCATTCAAAATTACGAAAAACATGGTAAATTCGATCATATCTGGTATGGACCATTCAAAATTACGGCTTCTGAAGGGAAGCATTCATTTATGCTAGAAAATATGGATGGTAAAATACTCAATGCCCCTATCAACAGGCGTTATCTGAAGCACTTTATGCAATAAACAATTTCCAAAATCTCACTGTATATAATGGTTTGTGTTTTCTATTTTTTACAGTTTTTCGGTAAGTTTTACTCCCACCACAAATAAAATAGGTTAGTGATTTAATAGAAAAGGAAATATAAAATAGTTAACACATTGAATTCTGTGACTCTTAAAACCTTGAAACTTTTCATGTTGTTTTCATGTAGGACTTTTGTCTACAACCCAAAAATCAAAAGAAGAAAAATTAATGATCGTATATCAGAAAATTGATCGTCCCGAAACAAGTGATAAATAAATTACTTAGATGAGAACGAAGTGGGTAATCATAGGTATGAATCTTTGAATTGTTTAATATACTCACCCGATATGTTATCAAAAGAACGAAATTTTACTATAGATTATAAAAAGTCCTTCGGATAAGATAAAAATAATTAAAATAAGAAAAAGAGGAAGTAGGGAAACCTTAAAGAATTTCCCAGAATCAGGTTTGCATTATAAACAACTACGTTTATGAAATCCAAAACTTCCCTTTGTCACCCTATTCAAATTTTGGTGACATCTCCCTTGACTCCAGACGCCTTCCCATGGCATCCATAAAAAAAGGGGGGGTGGGGGGGCGGTCACATTCTAACTCTAAAAACCCGACAAACGAATCTTGGA